>VYZQ01013978.1:0-30122 GCA_013400655.1 Mystacornis crossleyi | reverse complement strand
CCTCTGGGGTTGTCTCCTCTGGTTTGGGGGTCGTTGTCTCCTCTGAGGTTGTCTCCTCTGGTGCAGGGGTGGTGGGATCTTCCATCTCGGTTGCTGGTGGCTCAGTGGCCTCTGGAGTCATTTCCTCAGGTGTGGGGTTTGTGGGAATTTCGGTGTCGGTTGCTGGTGTCTCAGTGGCATCAGGGGTTGGGTCTTGCGTTGGTGGGATGTCGGTGGGGTCCACTTCAGTCAGTGGTTCCTCTGTGGCATCAGGAGTCACATCTTCTGTTGTGTCCGGGGTGGGAGGGTTGTCTTCTGTCGCTGGTTCCTCTGTGGCCTCAGGAGTTGTATCCTCCACCTTTGGGGTTGTGGGAGTGTCTTCCTTGGTAGTTGGTGCCTCTGTGGCTCCAAGAGTTATCTCTGCAGGCTCTGTAGTTGGAGCAGGAGTGGTGACTTGGATTTCCGGATCTACAAAAGAAGTACAAATTCAGTTCAGCCATTGGAATTGCCGTGCAGGTAGGTATTGCCTATAAATGTATTACACCTGTGAGCTATAGTTACTTCCTTTGGAATAGCAATGCCTTTTTTTTAATGGCCAAACTAACCTGGACCAGGTGAAATGGGGATTCCTTTTGTCTGCATGGGGTTTTGCAGCAGCTCAGCTCAGTTTTAGGTGATCCTTTTTAGCCAACCTGGCACTGCCCCGCGTGCAGGGCTTAGTTAGGTGTTTGTTGGTAAGGCTGCCTGGGGTTCCCTGCCTTTTTCATGGAAGGGAATCCACACTATAAAAAAGTCCTTCAAAGAAAACGCTTCCCTTCTCAGTCTGTTATTTTGATTTATTCCACTGCCCTACATTATAACTTAGCCTGCACCAACAACCTGGAATTGGAGAAGAGATGTAGGCAAGCAGGAGGAAAATAATTCCTGAACACAGAACCCTGACTGCATCTCCTACTGCATCTTCATACCTTGGGTTGTTTTCTTCATTGTGATGTATGGATTTAAGGTTCTCTTTGCTTGTATTTATAATTACATTGATTTGAGTCAAATTGTTGATATTCAGCAAAAAGAACAGTAAATGCTTCTGCATTTCAGTCTTTCCCTAAGTATTCTCTCTCTGAGATTTTGCAGTTTAGTTCTGCCTTCACAAATGTTGTATGTTTAGTATGAGCAGGGTACTGCAAAATAGGTTTCACTCCCATCCCATGTGTCTGAAATACCATAAGCCAGCTGGGATCCTGTTAATGGTTATTTGAATTTCCTTAATTTTCTTTCGTTTAAACCAATATATTGTTGGTTAGATTTTTTTTTTTTTTTTTTTTTTGTAATAGGAAATTGAAACAGCAGAAAATAAGTACTCCAAATCTAAAACAAAAAGAAAAAGATGGGGGGAGGATTAAAATATTGACTGACTTCTAGTCTCTTTTCATTTGTGTTTCAAGTTTGAACTGATCTCCTGAGTTATCTCTTCAAATGCTGGAACACAACACCAAAGAACATAGGAAAGCAGCACATTTTCCAGTCAGAGCAAATAAATCCTGTGTTTTCTGAAGCAGCATAAGGCCTGCCTTGATTAAAGCTAGAGGAACCTGCGAGGACATTTTCCTGTGTTGGTGCTGCCAGTTCACCACTGTCCCACCCTTCCTGTTCCAGCTGTGGATGCTGTCCAAGACTGACAATGGTCTGTACCGTGTTTTTGGAGGATGTGTGTGAAAATCCAATAGAGACACAGGAGACATCACCACTCTGTGCTGAGTGAACTCTCCAAAGTCCTGAGGGCTCAGTGAGGTAATCAGTTTATGAACCGAGTGCTTCCAAGCTTGGTAACTGTCTGGTAATGTCTAGGATCAGCTTTCTATTTCCAGAGCAGGGAAATGGTCTTTAATGTTCCTTCAGGTAACACCCATCCTGGTGCTTCCATATACTTGCCTACCTTCCACAACTTCCTCTGGCAGCTCTTCCTCATCTGTGGAGGACCTTTTAGATGTTGACTTGTTTTCTGGAGGGATCTCTGGGGTTGGCTTTTCTGTGTGTGCTGAAAGAGAGAAGTGGTCCCATTAACAGATTATTTTATCTTTATAGGTGCTTGGTGTCAACTGTATAAGAGTGATTACAAAATTTCATTGACCATCTTCCATTTAAAACTAAGTTTCTTTTTATCTCTAGGATTCTTTACACGATCATTTGTGTGAAAAAGAGCAAAAATGCCCATTGGATCCTGAAGTGTTTCATCACAAATGGGAGCAATATTTTTCCCAGAAGTTTGAGGTGAGGCGTTATTAGCTAATGGCTATTTTGAGGTGGGAAAAGGGATGAATTCTGAGTGGAGCTCTATGTTCTGAAAATCTGTCCTTTTTTTTTTTTTCACTACCAATGACTTGGGACTAACTCTAGTGGAAATAGGAGAGCTGTCATATTAGCCAAGAATTTACTTTGATAATCCCCTTGCAGTTCTTCAGATGTGATAATCCTACACAAGAGATTGTTTTGGAGAAACATTTTAAAAGAAATTATTTCCTTGAAGGAGACAAGAGCTACAAAGCAGGCATGGAACAAGGAAACAACACGGGTATTAAGCTAACTTCTAGTAGGCTGAGTTTTAGGAGAAATAGGAGGTTGTGTTCAGATTTTCCAGCTCTGAAGAGCAGATGGGATTTCAGTTGCATCCAGTAAGAGCCAGATGATATTCTGTAATTAATTGTTGGTCTCATTGTACAATTGGAAATGAGCTACTAGCATAGCTTTGTTAGTTGTGAAGGAAATGTGATGGAGCTCAGGGAATTGGCCAAATTATTTTGATCCAACCAAGGGAGCTGGTAACTACCAGAGGTGTGTGTAATCAGCTTTTTACAAAAGGAATCGGATTTTTGGCTCCAAGGGATGACCACAGTGTCAAAAGATTTGCTCTCACAGCAAGCTAGTGCTCAAAGCAAGGAAGATTGGGTATTGCACTATAACCTGAAACCTTTATTGAGGAAGAGAGAGACACTGTCTTTGCAGAATAAAATCATTCTGGAAGCTGAATGACTCCTTTGAAAGCCAGTTGTTGGGGAGGGAAACATTTTGGTTATGTGTGTACATGTATTCAGGGAATAAGGAGCTTCTGGAGGACAGGGAAGATAACAGTGAGCTCTGGATATACATTGTACACTTGGCTTTACTGTACAGAAAAAAATGTTCAGAGGTTGCTGAAACAGCAGATTTATTCCAAGAGGTTTAACAGATTTCTCAGTTATTCACACATAGTATAAATAGTAAAATACTGAGTACAGTGGTTTGGGGGATTTCTGCTGGGTTTTTTGACAAAACATTGATAGCAAAGTCTAGTAAAATACAGAAGAAACTTTTTAAGTTTAGGAACAGTTGAGGAATTCTTCATTGTATTTTAACTGAAGAGGTGAAATAGTTTAACAGTGTTTTGTGAGTAACTGGGTGTCTCTCTTTCAGCAGAAAGAGGGAAACATTAAGCAGCCTCGGAAGCAGCAAATTCACCTGAACATGCTTCCAAGACACTTCTCTAGACATTCAGTCCAAAATGCTGAATACAGATTCTCTTTTAGTCTAAATTACTGTGCAATTTTGTGGCAGAGCCAAGCCACTCTCCCAGCCCTTGGGACCACCTGGGTGAAGAGAACCAAATGGTAATTGTGACTTCTGTTGTGTGTTACACTGCAGGCTTTGGGAATTGGCTGTCTTGGAGGTGGGATGCTCTGTGGATACAGTGACCCAATGGCGAGTCATAGTTGCCAAGTGTGTTTACAGAAATTAATTAAGGTCTGTAGGTACTAGAAAATTTAAGGACATGATGAAATTAAACATATTCTGTTGTTGTTTTCTAGAGTTCATTTGCTGGTGTCCTTAAAGCTACATGAGGGTGGGACTGCACCTCCAGATCTGTGCCTCTGTGCTCCGCTGAAACCCCACCAGGCTCTGCAGAAAAGGACAGAACAAACAGATGTGACTGCAGGTCCGTTTGATTCTGCCCTGGACGGAACTTGCAGCCTGAAGGTTAAATGTGTGTTTTCTTAAAATTTTTCTTGCTACAGCGTGAACATGTAACATCCAGCTCCTCCCTCTTGCCCCATAGGATGGGTTTCTTTGTTGAGCTGCTCTTCCCATATTGGATTTGAGATGGGGAGAATCTAGGATGTGCATCTCTAATATGCTGCCAGTGACTGCAGTGACCCCAAGCAAGTGGTCTGGAGGTCCAGGTAGCGCTATCCCAAGGCCACGGAGTAGCCATTCCCCACTTTTGGATGGGTGGGGATTTCAAGGGAGTTGAACCTTTCACCTTGTTTTTATAAGATGAACTCAGCATGTTACAGCNAAGCTGTGTAAATGTGGCACTTGGGGACATGTTTTAGTGGTGGCCTTGGTAGTGTTGGGGGAATAGTTGAATACAATGATCTCAAAAGGTCTTTTCCAAACAAAAGTGTTCTGATTCCTCAGCTTCTCTCATTGAATTCTATTATTGATGTGCAGAACTTGTCCTTACATGTGGTATTCTGAGTAATGGCTCTGATGGTTAATTAGAGCATGGCTAGTGCCAAAAGAGCCTAATGCAAAGCGCAACTTTACCCTCAGAATTCATGTCTCGGTGACAGCTTCCAGGATATCTACCTGTATGTGTCCATAAAGTGTTCATTCTTGAAAAATTGGCCAATTTGTTTGTGAAGTTAGATTTTGTTACTTTTGTTGTTTTCTTTTGTCCAGCTGTTACCAAAGCCCACACAGTTTTGTTTATGGTAAAGCAAAGCACCTCAATTTAAATATATCTATGAGAAACAGTGATGGAGAAATGTCTTACCCTCTTTACAGTGCTTGGCGTAGTCCGGGCAGCATTTGCCGTATCGCTCGCAGTCGGCATCGCAGTCGCACTCCCTTCCCCTCTCGAAGGCTTCAAAGCAGCGTCCCTCACAGGAGGCGGCTGCAGGAGGCAGAGCAGCACAGTCAGGCTTTGGGCCAGCTCATGTGGAACGCTGGGACCTCTCTACAGTGAAGTCGTTTGCTTGAGCTGGTGCCAAGAACAGCTCCATAAAATCAGGCGCTTATCCTGGTCTGATCCAGGATTTGTCTGTAATTGTGGGGTTTGGAAGAGGCAGTAGGGCCAGAAGGGCACTGTGGCATGGCAGTGCATCGAGACCACTGGATTGACAGTGCAAGAAAATGTGACCTCCGTGTTCACTGTAGCCAGGTCCCACCGTAGGAGGCTTCCACTTCCCCAAGCACAGAGCAGTGATCTCAAGAGTGGTATTTAAATTCTGGGCTGGGTTTGCAGGAAGGTGTTCACCAGAGCATCGCTTTGCAACAAGAATGATGTGTCTACCAAAGCATTTCTGAAAAATAATTGGCCTGATTGGGTCACAACCGAGTGTACCTGGTGTGTCCAGGCCAACACTGCAACCAAATTGTGTGAACGAGTTAACCAAGTTACCCCAAGAGACCAGTCTGGAACTGTTTAATATAGTTCTTAAATAGTACTAAAGGAGTATCTACCATGTTTTAATATGATCAATAACCACATGATTTTAATACTTCATTTTCGGTTAACTTCTGAAAACTTCACTGACCAAACTGCTTCTCATATCAAATAATGACCACGTTGTGTTAGAAAGAATGTGCACAGCTATTACAGACTTCAGAAAAAGCACTTCCTCTACCTAAGTCTCTATTGAAGTCGTTGCCTCTGCAGCACACAAGGCATAAAATCATGTTTTACAGTAAAATCACTATCTAGTAAAATTAGCATTACTGTATAGGCAGATTCTGAACATCTTTGGATTAGTGTAGTTGTGGAGTCAGTCTATTGATGCCAGTGGATCCATCCCACATGCACAGGTGAGAATTATTTTTATTATCTTAGGGAAATTTTTATTCATACATAATGCCTGGCATTTGTCATTTAGTCAGCACTGATCCCACACTAACTGGACAACAGCCCTTAGCCAGACTGCCTGCATCCTTTCAGGATAGCACCTACTGCGCTTGCCTGGACTCACTGATTTAGAGTAGAACAGGGAAGACTTCCTCCAGCCTTAAACTTTTGATTAAATGTTGTGTAGATGACAGAATACCTTTAGAATCTGACTTAAAATGAATAAATAACCTACATAATGAAAATGCCTCAGTCTGCACCTTCAGCTGTGAGAAATGCTGATGTCCCCCCACAAATCAAAATGAGAATGGGTAAGACTGAAAGGCAAAATGTCCCCTGTGTGTGTCAGGGAAGCAGAACTGGAATTTTAAGGAGTGCTAGGTCTGCATTTTGAACAACACTCAGTGGTGTTGCTGGATCTGAGAAGTATTTGTTACCCTTGTAATCCTACTGGAACCACAGTGTAGTGTAACAAACTGCACTTACACAAATCACTGACATTTCTGACACTGGTAATTCCTAAGAAAATGTTTTTAATGCTCAGTAAATCACTTTCAGAAACAGTTTTGCCTATAAATAAAGCATAACTCATCCAACAATATTTTCCAGCAGACTTTGGATGTGGTTCTGATTCAGAGTCAATTTCTGTCCATGGAAGGACACCCTGGCTTTGCATTAGATCCCACGGCATCCACACTTCTTAAATTTGAGTTGGAATATGTTAGAATTCCTTTCTGCAAAGCCCTGAATTGGCTTTTACCACTTCTCTTCTTTGTATAAGAGACAGACACATACAGTACAAATGCACTAAGGAGTAGAAAACAAACAGTAAACTGTTTTTGCCCATCTTGCCTAGTTCTGCTTTTTTACAAAAGTGAAATTCTTTGCCTGGTAATAACCTGTGGACACACAATTTTCTTTGGATTGCAAGAGGTTATCCTGAGGTTTTGAGGGGGACAATAATACATGTATGAGAGGGAACAAAGACACAGCAAACCAACAGACATTTAAGCATTCAGAGAGGAGACACTGGTGTGGTAGGGAGCTGAGAGGGGAATTTTGAGGAGAGAAACTGGCTGTGTTTGGGAACTTACCCACTGTGCAGACTTTCCTGAAGTCAGGGCAGCACTCCATGTAGTGGTGACAGTTAAAATCACACTGGCAGTCATGATCTCTAGAATACCCTGCCCCACATCTCCCTGTACAGCTCGATACATCTAAAATCACACAACACTGGTGTAAGCATTGCCAAACCACACGGTCCTTAAGGAAATGCTGAATGGAAAGGGAGTAAAGCATCTCTTTTTTTTTCCTACAGAATGTGGTTTCTTCACTCAATACTGCAGAAGCTGAGGGCCTGGTGTGACCCCTCCTGAAGGTGTGGGGAGCAGAGGTTTGCTCTGAGCTAGCCTGAGGATCAGCAGCAGCATGTGTTCAGGTTAGAGGGGTCTTCCCCTGAGCTAACTTACCCCATTTCTCCTGAAAACTGAGGAATCCTTGAGGATTGGTTCTGTAGTATGACTGCAGGCATCCAAATTAGCCCCTTAGGCAGTATATCAGCTTTGCTGATTATCCTCCAATTTGATTTGCCCTGTGTTATAGGTGTGCTTCTGCACACCCATACCTGACAGACCCCTTAGGTGTCTGACTTGTACTGCTGGTAATGCTGTTCCTAATAACCCATCTATTCAGGTTAGCTTGCAAACTGGAGAGCACTGTTAGAATAAATACAGCCCCCTGAAGCCATTTTTATTGGAAGTTTCAAAATCTGCCTACTCCCTATACTACATTTTTTTCCCTGATACCAGGGATGAGTTTGGTATCAGCTCTAAGGTTAAGAACAGTTGGGATCTAGCCCTGTAACTCCTACAAAACACGGTTTGTTAATTAGGAGATTACTTACTAGCAGACTAACAGAAAAGCTCATTCCACAATGGCTTTACTGCCAGACTACTGGGAAATGCTAGATAATAAGAAATGGTGCAGATAACAGGTGGCAATGCAAGACATCAGGAAGTTGTCTTGCTTTAACCTGTGAGCGTTCCAGCTCGGCAGTGCCTTGCTACCCTCTGCTGCCAGATCAGATATTCACCCTGCAACCCTCCCCTTCCTCTGTGAAATCTCAGCTAACACAACCAGCTAACAGCTTCTTCTGGAAATGAAACATGCAGGACCACAAGTGAAGCATCCCTAAATACAAACAAAGAAGCTGAACAATCAGCAAGCTCAAACACATAGTCAGCTGAAACACTGAGGAACAACAAGGAAATAACATGTAACACAACACACCAAAGACAATTTCTAACAGCACACACTCCATGTGTGTGTGTGTGAAGGAAGGCCATGGAATAACAAATATTACATCTGTTACATATACTGTGATTTTCAGCAAGTACTTGTAATGCTTGTTACAACTTTGCTACAAACAGAAAAGTGGAACTAAGGGATAACTGGAGACATTAATGGACTTGAGTTACTGGGCTGTTAACACAGCAGTTGAAAAGACAACATGGACATCTTCCTTTATGGATATATGCCCAATATATTGAACCCCTCTTCCTTTATGAAAAGAAAATAAGTCCAATTGTTATAAAGTTAATATAGTTAATAGTCCAATAGTTACACCTCTTCATTCATTTGTTTCTTTCAAGTTTATGACTTGTAAGTTACAGAGTTACTTGTAAAGAGAATGCCTGAATGGTCCTGGTTGCTGTTGGCAAAAGTCTTGGTTTTTGCTGAAACTGGTGGGAAGGCATCAGTTATCAAGGGGTCAGTGTAAGGTCACATCTGGCACGGGGTGTGCCCTGAGGAGCTGCCTGGATACACTTCATTGTGCCTTCTGCTATCAAATAGTAATAAATAATATTCTACCAGCAAGTAATACCCAGTGTTATCCCCCTGAAAATTTGGGAGCTACCAGAGAACTGCAGTAGCACAGGATTTGCCAGGTGGCATGTTCTGCTTCACCATAACAGTGCTACTTTAGTTAGGAATCAATTATAGAGCTTGGAGACTAAATACAAATCTGTATCATTAGACGAATAATTCCCCAAATTTGCCTGACTGGTGTAATAATGGTGCATTTAATGGCAAATCACTTAGCAAAGTAGAGACATTCCTTTCCCTGAACTTACTGAAATATTTCTAACCAATCTTTGTGGATATTGTCATGTTAGATTCTTCCTAAATCAAACTGCAAATCACTAGGGCTAAAAACGTCAGTATGAGGGCAAGGGGCTCTGTAGACTATGTCTACAGAAAAAGTAGTAGGTTTGTACATTTAGCATTACATTTATATTTTTGTGTTTTTCCTCAAAAAAAGAGGACCATGCTACACCAAAATTTATTTATGAAAATATTCAGTGATCATAAGACTGAATCACAGTTCCTGTCTGAATAAAGTTCTAGAACTTAGTATTTTATGAAGATGCATTTGAAACATTCTTAATATGTGTCAGACACACACTTCTAGACACACTCCCTTCAGCTTTGTGTTACAGTACCTTGAGAAGACACTTCTGGAATCAAGGACAGTGAAAGGACCACCAGGGATAAGCAAAGTATGTTCCATATGATCATAGCTTTCAGGTACGACATCATTCCTAAAAAGAAATAATCTCACATCACTATCTGCAATTCAATTAAGTCATCATTTTAAAAATGCAGTGCCTATCTTTATATATAAATCTAGTATCTATATAAATCTATATATATAAATCTAGATAAAAACATAAAATAAATAATAAAACAGTTCAAGGACAAATTGCTAATTTAGAATTACTCCATAAATTTGCTCTTGATTATTAGTCAAATAGCTGTTAAATTTTGTAGTAAGACTATAGAAGTTCCTTATTAATAAGTAATAGAAATAATTTTTTGCAGAATTCTATTACATGAAGACAACAGTCACAGTCATCTTCTAACATGGGTACACTTTAGCACAACCATGTTTAAAGTTATAATAAAAAATAAATAAAAATCTGTAAGAAAACCAAATACTAACAGAACATTAGTTATTCACAACATAATTTTATAAACCATAACCTAGCATTGAAATATATCAAATGGAAACATAGGCTAAAAGTAAATCTTGTTTCAAAAGGAAAACTTTGGGTTTTCTGTCCCAGTTCCTTGTTTTCCTTTTGAAGAAGAGCTCTGGGTAGTGACAGGTGTAGCACTTACCTAGCAGAGAGTGTGCCTGCTCCCAGGGCTGTTCCAGAATCCTTATATATTGCTTTGGAACTGTGCTGGGGTCAGGTAATTAGGCAGCTTGTTAAACACACCACCAATGACAGCTCATGACAGCAAACTTTCCACAGGGCTTGGAAGAGGGCCCGGATGACTAGACGAACACAACATCTGGAAAATACTCCCATTAAGAAAAACTTTTACAGAAAAACTAAATAGGGACTTACGAGTCAAAACACATTTTGATTACTGAGAGAAATGAACAAATTGTCCTCAAGGCAGCTGGAAGGCATTAGAGAGTATTGCAGAGCAATAAAAAAATCATCGTAGGCAAATGCTGAGTGTATTTTCTTTCCTGTCAAATGGAGCTTAGGTGACAGTAACCTGAAATTATGCAGTTTTATCTGCTACTGATGGTATATCTTCTCCAAAAAGTTGTGAGAGCTAATTCGTACAGACAAAAGTAGTTCATCACTTGTGTTGAATATTTTGTACTTTTCCCTGAACTGAATGGAAATGCTGCCAAGGCATTGGCTAGAAATCAAAGAATTGAGTCAAATCTCAAAGTTATTGAACATATGATATGTAAGACATCGAAAATGAATGAAAGAACCCTTAATTGTTTTAATGGTCTTTGTGTTCATTGGTTCCAGTTTCAGGATACTAGAAATGGTCATTTGTAACTCTCAGAGCTAAAGGAGGTTTTAAGTGAAACTTTTAATAGTCCTGACTCTTGGGTTTGGGAGGGATTTTTTATTCAGAAATTATCCTAAAGGCCAAGGAACTTTAATACTTCTCTTTTATGATATTACTTGAGTCCTAAAGCAGTTCTGTTAACCCAAAATAGTAAATATGGGTTTGTACACATTGACCTCAGCTGAGAAAAAGACTTCAAATGAGAATGAGTCTCTTAAGGAAAATAATGCAGAACAGGAGCAATTTTAAATATGTGTTTGAATGTTTCCCTCACTTGGTTCATTGACTGTACAGCTTTAGTATTTTTATGCTAGAATTTCTAATTTCTGTATTATCACAACAGAGAGATTTTCATTCAGTCTTTCTGCATTGTGTGCTGATGGAATAACTATTTACTCCAATTAAATGGAGTAGCTATTACTCTACTCTGTGGAAAAGGGGAGACTGAGTTTTTATGGAGTTTATTCAAGGTCATACACAGAAGGAAATGTATATTACATGTCTTATAATAAGGGTTTGAGGGCTGTCTTTAAGGGACTCTAAGCTTGATAAAGAAACCCTGGCTTGGGTAGAATGGTGCCTGTCTATGATTATTTAAAGTCTGGGGAAGAAGTACTTGTTAGAGTAGCCAAATAGGATCAACATGATGAGAGGTTTCCTAGAAAAGAAGGGACATCCTTATAACTTAATTTATAATTTGATCAAGCAAAAAATTTAAGACTAAATTATTGACTGTAGCCTTACTTTGAGATCCATGATATTGAGGAGGTTTGTTGTCTTTTCCATCAATTCACAGCTGGTGTAGCTGTGAGTCCCAGTTAATACTGGCTGGCTCCCTGAGGTGAATACATGTATGTATGTGTGTATGTATGAATATACATGGCTCAATAAAAAGAAACAGAAGATCAAAGTTATTACCATTTTTCTATTAACATGCCATGGCTCAACTGAGTCATACAAGGACAATTAGGTACATACACTCTTGAAATATGGGTAGTAGTGACTGGCTACTACGTTGTGTTATGGATGTTCCTTTTGGTAGGATTGCATTGTTTCATTTCTCTTCTGAATTAGTTTTGGGTTGTTAGAGGTCACGTGGGGTTGCCAAGTTTGAGTGAAAAGAATTTCATAAGTGAATCAACAGGCTGTGGAGAGCACTTAAGACCCCTTTAAGCTGTAGTGTCACTTTGGCATTGAGATGGGTGGCCAGACAACACTCAGGTGGGGGCTGATCCTGACCAGCTTTTGCTGATTTTTCCTTTGGTTTTAGGCATGGACTTTGAAATCCTGCTTTAAATTATTGGTGTGGATTCTGGGAGGTGGCAAGAAAAGTGCTCAGGGCACACGTGCTGGGCAGAGTGTGCTCCTGCTGCTGTGCGGGGTTGGAGTGCCAGGGAGAAGGGCCTGGAGAGGAGCAGGCAGCTGCATGGGCAGGGGAGGGAGAGCTCCATCCCAAACACAGATATAACATAGAGAAAGTACAAAATGTTGTATTTCCTTCTCTTGATTTCAGCTACCTTTAGGGAAACAAGACTCATTACATTCCTGATGAGTAAATAAGGATGCATGGCTTCACCAGCATTTTAATTTGTCTTAAAGCAGCACATGGGACTTAATATTGTGGTTAGTCACTCCAATCAAGAAGAGAGAACCTTATTTTTTATCTGATTTTCATTGCTTCACTTAGATAACAACGGGGCAGTCATTTAATTTGGCAAGGCTTTCAGGCAACGTAAGCCCTTCATCAAACCTTGGCATGTGTATCCAAAATCCTATCTGTACTTCCAACTTTAACTAGTAGATTGCATTAAAAAAAAAAAAAAAAAAGAGATTAAAAAAAAAAGCCCTTCTTTACAAACCCTGCTTTCCCTGTGTACTGAGAGGATCCCAGTTACAGCACTATTGCTGTTATTTTTTACTTCTGGATGAACAGATTCCTTCTGCTGATGCCAGTGACCTGGGGGTGCCTTTTCAGGCCTTGGCTTTTACACAAGCTCCTCAGTCAGCCGCATTTATGATAGTGGTTTGGGGATGGGATGGTATCCACTGGGATCACATGGAAAATACCAGTCAGTGAAATCCCAAACAACAGTTGTTGGGATGATCTGGGCCTGGTCTGACAGAAGCCTTACTGCTTTTTCAGTCCCATCCTTGATCCCCTTTTTAAACCCATCAGGATCCTCAAAATATCTTGCGATTTTCAGATGAAGACTAAGTTACCTCGGGTGCTCTGAGTCCCTGTGAGGACTCAGGAAGAGCTACTGGGGGATCCCAGCAGAAGGGATACAGAGAAATTGAGCTGAGCAAGAGGAAGAGGAAAAGTTATTTGGAGTAGTGCTGGCCTGTTAAATATTCACTGATTAGTGAGCCCTTATTTCACTTTTAACATAAAAGGAATCGTAGACGGAATGTAATCGCAAGTTAAATGACAGTGCTGGATGTCTCACTAGAGATACTAAGAAAAACTATGAAGAATCACAGAAAGCTTTTGGTCTTGCAGGAAGGACTGACAGACTTTTAGGGTTGTGGTCTTGAGAGGGCAAGGAAGGAGAATGGAATAAAAGAGGTAGAAGCCTTCATGTGGGAAGGGCCTGGGATTACAGTTCTGGAACAACTGATAATTGATCAAAGGTGCTTCCTTGTCTCGCCTTCTACAGTCTGTCACTTTCTTTCATGCACAGCTGGATGCCTTTCACTGGCATATTTTATCTGATTGTGGAAAAAAAAAGAAAAAAAGGAAAAAAAAGTTAATTTGAAAGAGCACCTCTGGCTTTTAAGACAGAGGAATATTAACACCCTTGCTTTTCTGTGGTTTATGAGTAGCAGTAGTACTGCAATGAATTCTGCAGTACCTAGACTCAAAATGCTCACATACATCATCCAGCTGATGTAAATATAGATTTATTGTATTTCCAGTTCTGAAAAAGGTGATAAAATTTAAAAAAATAAGAAGTAGAGAGGAAAAGATGACTTAGAAATTATATTTGTCCTTACAGAGATATCAGCCAAGCCCATAATGATAGATGGAAGAAGGATAGAATCCACAGATTTGTCTTATTTTTATAGTACTACCAGTATCAGTATCAGAAATCTTTTTATTCCAAAGAGCCTTTAAACTCAGTATAGCTGCAGACATTTCTGACCATCTAGAAGAGCAGGAGGAGGAGAAGCAGATTTGCTGGCTGGTTACATCTATAGATGTAACTGGACTTCTCTGGAGCCTTGGCCATAAGAACATCACTTTATAGCTGTCATAAAGTGACTGTGGGTCCTCACAAGTTTCCCTAAAATAATTTTAAAGGTTTTTATCCCAAAGCTAGAGCATGATTTTATTTGAGCTAGACTGGAATCTCATTTTATGATTCATACAACAGGGCAGACTTTTACTGGCAGAAAATTACTGGAAAAATCTTTTGGGGAATATCTGGCAGAACAGGACTGCATTAAATAAGAAATGTTCAACTTTTCTTTCTTTCCCCCTACAGGAATTATTCCTCTCTGAACCTGGACCCAGTGAAATGGTCATAGCTTAGAATATAGAAAGCTGATAAAAGTGAGTACTGTTTCATAAAAAATGTCTCACAAAAAGGAATATATTTCATTTTGTTTGTTCTTTTTTATTCATATAGTGTAATTCTACTGAATCATAGCTTCAAGAAAACACGTGGTTTACCTACAGGAAGAAAAAAAGTCAAGCAACATTTGATTGATGTGAAGAATGGCCCAGGATAAGAAGAATGAAGAAAATTGACATGAGAAAAGTAAAAGTAGGAGAGCAAGAAGTAAGATATGTCTGTCTGTAACCTAAGAAATGATGTTTATCAGTTAAATCAGAATTCTCAGTTCAACAGTAGAAGCTGAATTAGCACTGGCTGCTGGAACTCTTGGGAATGAAAGATGCAGGCAATTCTTTCAGTTTAGTTATGTCATTACCCCTTTAGGACAGTTAATAGAGGCTCCCAGAAAGAGTCACCCCTTTTCACAGGGCTGACAAATAACACCCTCAGTTAGGCAAAGAGCAGTGAAAAGGTGCCAGACAGGGTTTTTCAGACTTGGTATGAAGTAATTTTCTTGTAACATGAAGAGTCATCTTTCTTAGACATCACACTCAGGCTACTATAAATAATTCTTTTAACACATTTTCAAGGGTTTTACTTCTAATGTACTCAAGCAAAAATGATCTGTTTGAATGTGTATATGCAAGGGGGAAAATCTTCCTGGATCCGCATAATTGTACAAAAGAGTGACGAGTAGATTTTACTGTATACTGCTCTGAGAAGAAGTTTTTCTTTTTCTGAACTTTTCTGCTGTTGCTTGGCTTCAGAGTGAGAACTGAATAGTAGCTTCTGGTGTACATTCAACAGGAAGATCTCAAAGGTCAAATAACAAGCTCCTGTACAAAAAACTCACCTGGCAGTATTGAGTACTGTATATTAATGGTAGTGGAGAAAGCTTTGGTTGAAGCTGCCAGAGGCTTGTGCAACCTGCTTTGTTTCTTACTGCAAAATTGTTTTACAAGAATCTGAATTGTTCCTCTGAAATGTTCAGTTCTTCTGTCTAATCAGATTCTGTTGTTTAAAAGACACCTACAGTGAACAAGGGTTGCCTGGGTGTTTGGCAGAGTGAATTGTCTCAGCATGATAAATCGCCTTTTCTTTGGCAGAGGTAAAGGTATTTAAAACATGAGAAAATGTTCATTTTTCCTTCAGTTTCAATGACCTTTGAAATTTCTGTATTCTCTTTTAAATGCTTTCAACATGAACTCTGCCTCGAAAAAATCAGTTTTCTTCTCAGACCTCCTGCAAGAGTTGCACAAGCACAGCATGACTGCAGCAGCTCCAAGCAGGGCACTGAGGCTCAGCAGCTCTGAGTTTGTACTTCAAATATAACAGGAATTTTCTGTCTACAAAGGAAACAATGGAAAATATGTAAATTATTCAATAAGACTTTATTGTATCAGAGGTTGTGCAGTGCTGATCTGAAGCGGGAATGATCTGCAGCAAATGCAAAATTCTTGACCTGATCTGATGAGGGAAAATGAAATTTAAAAATCCCCCCAAGCTATAGTTGTTATCCAAATATCTTTATGATCTATCAGGAAATTTCTAGGCATTGGCTTCTGTTTGCCTATAATTAAGTCTGGTGTTAGAACTGAGTATTAGGTTCTAGAAATCTAAAACTGAAAGTCCATGTAATTACCTGTTTCTCAAGGGCACCACCACGGGTAGTAGGAGCTCCCTTCTGGCCGGGAGTTCCTTACCTCTCCTGAACAGTTCTCCTTCACAGCATGGACTGCCAGCACTCACAGCTGGTAGGGCTGGGGAGCTGAACTAGTCCTCGTATCCTTCCTGAGGGATGACTATGCTGGAGGTTGGGGTCAAGGTTAAACTTTGGAAAGATGAGCCTCTGTGGAATTTAAAAGCCCAAGGAGTTAAAAAAATGCTGGCAGCTTTTCTCTTTAAATGATTCATCCCCCTTCTAGACTTCAAATTAATTTTATGGTTTGGATTAAAGTTAGATTATAAGTCAGTGATTCAGCTTTGTGGTGTTCAGTTTTAGGGAGGTGCCTGGCATGGCCCTTCTGCTCTCATTTACTGTAGGGATTGATCAATATATACTGATATTACTAAACATTTATCTGGGTTCACAGTCAGGGTTTCTGGTGTTGGCGCTCTGGCACTAAGAGGTTAAAAGGAGGCCTGAGAACTGACAAAGATCTTACCTTCTGCGCTATCATAGGCATTGATCTCCAGACTAAAACTCAGTTTGTGGTCTTCACGATTTTAAGATTTATGGCTAATATTCAGTGTATGCTTAGTAATAGCATTTCAGTGTATTTCATTAAAGTTCAATTTATATATTTCAGTTTCAGTCTAAATTTTCAGAGATTTGTGTGTTTCAGTTGTTTCATGTGTTACTGTAGGAATTGGCCTTATTATTGAGGTTAGGCTAAGGACGTGGGCTGGAGTCAGTAGTCTTCTACAGCCCAAAAAATGTCAGCAGACATAACCCACAGCCACGTATTTTACTTTTATGGAGGGACTAATCTCTGTCTATAAGGAAGATTGGATTTAACAACTCAGCACAGCAATATATACATTATCTGGGGATTGCAGGGATAGAATTAGACATCTAATCTGGTACTTAAGATCAGGGATAGAGGCTATAAACTAGGGTTACGAAATTTGGAGCCCTCTCTGGTATAGGTTTTCAGCCGTTGACATGTCTCAGTTTTAACTGGGGATGGCCTTTGTGTTCAGAGTCTGAAGGCCCAGGGCTGGTTTTCTGGTGTACTTTAGAGGGCTATAATCTGTACTGATGTCAGCCTTTGGCTGTAAATATGTGATATTTAAATATGCAGTATTTTTTACTGCATAGATGGCGATGTTATACTCTGGTTTAACATTTAGGAAACTACAGTGTCAGAAACCCATTTTATTGATTGCTGGTTTTGGTATTACTTATCCTACCAGGGCTTAGACTAAACCCATCACAAGCTGTAGCCTTAATAACAGGGAGCAAACCCTTGTAATGTTCCCAGAAAGAGAAAACAGAAGCATCTCTCCATCCCAGCTCACTCACCCCCTTAGAGAATACATGAACATGATGCATGTCGAGGAGAAGAACGTGGCCTATCAACTGCTGTGCTCTGGGACATATTTAATCACCAGTCAGCAACAGGAAAAGACACCTTTCTCCTCCCCAAGGCACAGCATGGGAGTGCAGGTGCATCTGACAGGCTTTTGCACCTTGGTTGGCATCACTGTCAAGGGAAAAGGAACGCCAAAGTCTGGCAACAGCTTCCTGTATTTTCTGTAACTGACACCTGAGAATGAGTCGGTGTCACCAGACATGCTCTGCTCTGTTTCTGTCACAGTGTTCTCTGTGCTGATGGCTCTTTAACTCAGCTTTCTGAGGGATTTTGACCTGTAATGAAGACTGCAAGGAAAAGAAAATCTCTCCAGTAGAGAATCAAGCAGTTTGCATCACTCTCTGATGGGCTGACAGGTTATAGATAATACATGCCTGCAATAAAAGCCTAGTTTGAAGAAAGACTATTTCCCTTGGCTGGACTGTGAGGATTCCCTTTTCAGCACAGACAGTGGGAAGAAATCTATCTTTTTTTTTTTTTTTCCCCTTATCCCTAAAGATTAGAACAGGCTTTGGGTGTTAGATTCTGAGATGAGGAGGGAGGTGCATTTGTAAGGGACATGTCAGGACAAGGTGTTTAAGGGAAGCAGCAGGTCATCCTTACAAGCTTCTCTTCTTCCAGAGGAAAAGGAAGGTGCTTTTCAGACCGAACAAGAAAAAGTGCTTTCCCTCTGCACCCAACAATCTTATTTCAGTACGTCATCAGAGATGTATCTGGAGGATGTGACTTCTGACAGGCAGCCTTCCTGTATTTGCTTCAGAATGAGTCATATGTTTTTGTGACCAAAGCAGTTGGTTTGAAGATTAAAATTATAAATAATGCGCCACCCTTAAGACAATTCTATTCCTGAAAGATTGAGCTCAGGGAATTGGCAACATCCTTTGCTCAAAGTTAGTTTTCAGAAAATAAGAGAAAATCCTTGGGATGCTGGTAAAGAATATCAGTTGACATAAGCATGTTCTTACAAGAAAACCTCACTTATCCTGTGTTTATGGGTGCTGTGCCTGAGAAACAAATGTCATAAAGGCTGTAAAGGAAAGAGTTTGCATAACTGTAATAATATACAATAACTGCTGCTTAAACATTGCTAAGTGCTTCCTTTTCTGCTGAGGAGTGAAAACCTTGAGCATGGAGTGGAGGTGCATGGGCCAAAATACTGACAATGAACATTAGAGCCCCTACTCTGCCTGGGCTTCAGTAAATGATTCAGCTCAATTCCTGCTGCCGTTCAATGCCGGATGTGAGAAATGAGCAGGATGGACAGACACAATTTATGGGAAAGCTCAGTGTAACAGCGTGCCAAAGACAATCCCACAGGAGCTTAGTGACTACACAGTGATGTGAAATAGCAGTGAAAATGAACTCTCAGATCAGCGTGGGGGCCACGTGAGGAAGAACAGCCCAAAGAAAGATCCTGCAATGGTCCTCTCCTGGTACCTGATCATGGGTTCTTGGTTGTCCTAAATACACTAAAAGGAAAAGGAGCTGGAAAGGGAAGTGTCTTGCTCAGCCTTTTATGCCAAGCTCAGTGGAAATTCAGATCTCTTGATGTTTTAATTAATCTTTTTTTCCTTAATTCTTCAAGAGTATCTAAGAATGTATCATACATTTCAACTAAGGATATGCTCCGAACTCACCAGTGTTCTCGGGAGAACAGCAAGTCCTTCTAAGTGTTTAGCTGAACTTTTACATTAAAGTAGTTTGATCTGTGATGTGAACACCACATTTTCGAAATGATCCTTAGAATCCATAAAATTGACACCTACTAGAGGAAGAATTGCTGGAAAACGTGTAAGGATGGAGAAGCTAAAGCAGTGGGACTGCAGGCTGTCTGTCAAATTCTAGGAAATTAATTTCAGAATGCTCAAAAAGATGCAACTTTTATTTGCAGATAAAGAATTCCTGTGAAGACACTGTATCTTAATAAACCTGTTTTCGTAGATGAGATGAGATGAGTTTAAACTAGAAAGATCTAAATTATAAATAGAGATAAGGTGCTTCTCCTTGTGTTTTGGGCATGACCTTTACAGTTGGCTTAATGTGCTACATACTCTCATCTGTTTCTATGAATATTTTTACGTCCATTTATCCTAGAGAAAGATACATTTGTGACTTCGGCTTGAGTAAAACTAGTTTTATAAGAAAAGTGTTTCAGATATCAGACATAAGTATTTAAATTCCAAATCCATTTGGTGCTTACTTTTAATGCATTACAGTGATTTTTATATAAAAATACTGGAGCTATGAGATAAGGTTAGGTTAAAGGGGTTTATTTCTGAACTAGAACAGAGATAGGATGTTTTTCCAAGCGTATGAGAAGCTCTGATGAAGCTTGAATATTAATTGTGCCTATTTTGCCCAGAGTGAAGACCAAACAGGAAAACTCAGTTATTTGAAGTACTTTATAAATGCAATGATAAATATTTCCTTTAGGAACTTGAAACAAGTATTTCCTTAAATGATCCTAAGAAAGGACCATTTAACTAGGAAAATTTTCTAAATTAGTTATTTACGTCAGTAAAATACATACGTAAAATAATAGATGTTATTAGAATGTATTCCAGCATATTACCTCTACATGAAAAGCCACAAAACATCCCAGCCTTGTTTTTCCATCTGTGCATAATAAATTTTAAACCTTAGGATGCTTTTAAATTCCCAGGAGTTTCACAGGGGTTTCAGAATATGTACAAATCCTGAATATTGTCTTGAGGCTTTGCTGAGATGGTTGTGGTGTTTCTTTCCAGTATTCCTGATGTGGAAAACATGAAGGGCAGACTGGCACTGTTATCCTGGTTTGTAGGTGGTGTCCACATGGGACGAGCCCTTTTGCTTCACCTCATTTACTGAAATACAGGTGACTGGAGGGGGCAGCGTGCTGGGGGTGGCCTTGTGTTTTAACCAGCTGCATTATTAGATCCGGTGAGAAATGGGGCCCGTTCAGGTGAATTTTAAATATGGCATCAATGAGAACTTAGCAGGAAGCAAGTTGAACCTGGGCAGTGAAGGTCAAGGAGATGCTGGAAGGTGTAAGCAGAGACTGAGAGGCTCTGGGCGCTCACTGAGTCCCTCAGTGCTGGTGGAGAGGATGCGCTGGTTTGTTTGGCCAGCGGGGCGTTGATGGGAATGGGCTGGGCTGCAGACACAGGACGTGAGAGCAGAAGGAGGATTTGGCGTCAGCGAGCAGCTACCAGGCCGTGGGCAGCAGGCACTGCCTGGAATACTCACTCATGGAGGGGCCGGGAGCGGCCCTCCCTGCCAGCAGATAGGCTTAAGTGTTTTTGTCTTTGGGAATCCTGGGGGGTGGGGGAGATGGCTGTGGAATCTGAAGGATTGCAGAAGTTTGGCACCATTTTCGGGGTGATGTTATATTCATAACATTCTGTTCCAGGGCTCTGGCTGGGGCTGATGACTCTGCGTTACCTCATGGCAACGCCCTGGTGCTCTGTTCCTGAGGGCTCAGGTTACTCAGTGAACTCCACTGTGTGGCCAGTTAAAACCGCCCCATTTTTGTGACATGCCTTTGAAACTCTTCTGGTGACATTCAGACCGGCACAGTTCAGAAATTCAGGGGCCTGGATTCAGGGAAAGCAGACCATGGGGCTTGGTTAATATTTTCAGACTGATACGGGATACTGTGAGCAGCTTTGGCTGCCTGAGCACAGGGTACTGAAAGTAAGACAAATGAGAAGAGGCTGCAATAATAAATAAAGTAATGGAAAGATGCAAGAGGAAAGCACAGAGGAGTTCAGTTTGTTAATTCTAGCAAAGAAGGGCTTTGATTTCTCTGTGTAAATACCTCCAGGCAGTAATGATCTGAGGGACCCAGAGGAAGAGAATTTTTTTAACCTTTAGTTTAATAAAACCTTTAGCAACAGCAGCAAAAGTCCAATCATTTAAAGCACCTTGTAAGAAAGATTGCAGGAAATAAGAAGGTTCTTAAGCATTGTGTCACTGAGGCATGGGAACAGCCTGCTGACCAAATGAGTTTTAAGAGGGAGTTGAATGCATTTTTGAACAAAGTGGGAGAAGGATCTCGGTGGCCAGAGTTCCTTCCGTGTGTCCCTCCCTGGCTGCCCTCTCAGTCTGCATTGCTGTAAGAGCACAGTGAAGCTGAGTTTGTAGCAGGTACCTGAGGTGATTTTGGAAGACTCTTGCTCTAAGACAGTAGAGTTGGGACAGTTATTTTGGAGACATTACTTCACTGTAAACGGATCTGATGTATTCCCATTTACTAAGTCGTGTATCACAGCTGTCTGTTGGAGTCTTCTTTGGGCAGCCAGTAAAACCTTGCCATTTCATAATTAATGGAGAGGCAAAAATACTCATTTCCTGGCTTCCTGGTGCTGCAGGGCAACTGCCAATGGCCCCAGCATTTTACTTCAGTCCCTCTTCTGCTGGGGTAATTTCAGTTTTCTCAGTGACTTGGAATGAGAGGGGAGAATGCCTCAGTCACCCCTCTGAAATTTTTCCTTTCACTTTTGTGAGCTCTGTCATTCAATTATTGGTTTCTCTTGCTAACTGTGAAATTTAAGCAAATTTTGATGAGAGTAAGAGTCAGAAAAACCACCCCAGTAGTTGTAAAACATAAGGTGTATAGCATCGGCAGCTTTCTGTGTATAAAATTGTGAAAAATATTCATTCCTGCTGCTCAACAGAATTTCCTAACCAGTGGTTTGTTGTTTTGGGTGTCTTTAGTTTCAGAAACAATGTTTAAGTAGGTAATTGTAATTGCTGTTAGAGCATTTTGATCACAGTACTAGTTTGTCTTTCAACCTACTTTTGAAACCAAAGTTAAAATTAAAACTTATATCTCAGTGACAGAGATGATCTCTCTGAAACACTACTTGAGGTTAATACAAGGTAATTTAAAAGCAGCTTGCCTATTTGTAGCAAAATCACATCATTAAATAGTGAAGAGTGAGGAAGTACAGATACTTGCCATTAGTTCCTCCTTATAACCTTATAACTTATGCCCTAATGAAAGGAAATATTGGTATTGGCCTAATTATAAATAAGATCATGCTGATGTTCTTTTGAAGTCCGTTCCAACTCTGCATTTGTTAATGAAAGCAGTTAAGTTCAAAAGTGTCACCCTGTACTGTCTCAGTTTAGCTATGAACACTTCCTTGGGCAATGAAGTTGTCCACAGACCATGGTGATCTGTAGGTTTTGCTCCATTTTTTTCCTTCCTTTTTTTCCCCTGTGAACATCGTACATGTCCCCCTTCTGGGACCTTTGGGTCCTGCCAGGACAGTAGTTTGCTTGTGATTCATACGTAAACTTCAGAAAATACAGACACTTGGTGATGATTTCAGGGATTTGATATTACTCCTATCCTTTTAGGCTTTTTGCATTTTTATAATCACTTTGTCTGGCATAATATTAAAGAACATTGCAAATAACATTTATCTGGAGCGATTACTCTTGCACAAGAGTGTCTGGCAGATTGCAGGCATTTCCAGATGTTCTGATTTACAAGTACTGTTGCTCATCTTATTAAACTAAATGTATTTAATGCAGGACCAGAACAGCTTAAAATTAAACAACAACTTCATAATAGGTAAATGCAAACAAAGATTATCCTTACTTACAAAATATGTCTGTGGAAAACTGGAGTAGAAAATTGACTGAATAACTGACATATCACAGCTGCTACAGACACAGAAATTATAATTCTTAAAATATTTGAATTTTTTTTGTTGTTAAAATGCAACAGATTTAATCTAAAAATCTCTGTCTTCTGAGAATACGGTCAATAGAAGGGGATTATCTAACCTGTGACCATTCAGACAACAGCAATGGTTGTCATGTGAGTCTCTCTCAACGGGAATCTACAGCTTACTTGGAACATGGGGGCACAGGATACAATAGTCCGGGTGAAATTGTATAATACCTAATAAAAAATAAGAATGCATGGCATGTATGCAATGCTTTGTTCAGGTATCCGTAGGGAGCTTTTCCCACCTCCATGTGAGAACATGAACTCTCATTTGATATATGTAATTAATATAACCTTATTTCTGCTGACAGTCTTATAAACACTACAAGTGCATATTCCTTTTGTGCTGGACACAATACCGGAAAAAATAGAATTTCATCCCAGAAGTTCAGAACTAAGCTCAAACCTGTAGCTGCAGGTAAGTAGCTTGCTTGCTAAGTAGCAGAGCTTTTTCATGCTCTGTGTTCTGATATCTTAAGAAAAATCAAAACAAAAGAACGAAATCCCAATTATATTTACAAAAAATGCCTGTCCACTGTTTCAGCAAATATGGACTTAAATTCTGGTTTCTGATTTGAAGTTGTCCCAGTGTGCTGAGGGCTTGTGGGTGCATTGATAACTGCTCATGTACTCTAAGGAACTGCTCAGAATGTTGTCAGGAATTGGTGACAGCTCCCACTTGAACTAAATCCATAAATTCATGGTGTAAAGTAAACATGAGCCCGTGCTTGTGGATGCCCTGATGCCCTTTCTGATTTAAATGTACCACAGGTCTGTCTGTGACCCCTGGGGGTTTGGTACTGCTGAGTCCCTCATTTTCATGGATGTCTCTGATCTAGGGAATTTTTGTCTCTGTGACCAGCATTTGAGACCTGCAAGTGCAAGTGGCAGCATCTGATATTTGATAGCAAAATCTCGTTGGGCCACCTGCAGTCCGAGACTTCTGATGCCAGTGGGTCCTTCCTCTGGCACCACTACTCTGTCACTGTCCCCTCCTGGGGAGCAACAAGGCCTCCTCCGGTCAGTCCTGCCAGGTACAACTCCGGTTTGCTGGTAGCAGTGCTCATGTTCAAGAAGACTTCTCCATCACGGGTTTTGGGGTGGTATCAGTGGGCCAGTATCAGTGCACCACTCGTAAGATAATGTATAAGATTGTGAGCCAGAGGAACCCCGTGCCCTTTCCCCAGGAGCACATTGCAGAACAGGTCCTAAAATCCATGCACACACACCTTTGTCTGTAATGGAATGGAGTTTATCTGGACTGTAGACACAGAGTTTGTAAAACAGGGAAAAACAGCTCAATAACCAACCTTCTTGTAAGGGAAATCATTATGAAAGTGCTCTTTACCAACATGTTACACTGGGAGGTGTTTAATAGCTTCCAAAATGAATTTTTTAGATAACTTGTACAGGAAATGGTGTTGGACTCCTTTCCTGTAGTTATGCATTTCAGTATCTTGTATTTATCTCTAATGACACCCCAGCAGAGGAGTACTCTGGAAAAAAGAGTTGAAAGAGCAAAATGAAGTGAATCTGTGCAAGGAGCAAACTCCTGCCAAGTGGAAAAAAAGGCCAATTTGAGAGGAAGAGCAAACAGATCTGGAAGTCTAGCGAGGCTGAATCTTGGCAGTAAAGACAGGCTGTAGAGGATTTGAAGGGAAAGAAGTAGCTGCTTGTTAGTAGACTAAGATCAAGGTCTTTGTAGCAGTACTCAGAGTTATAGTGAGTGGGGGGGAAAGGATTTGCTGTGGTCAGAGGAAAGGTTATTGCTGTCATTAAGAGGTGGCTGACAAGTGGATGCTCAGGTACATAAAGCTCAGACTTTGACTTTAGTGTACTTGGGACCAAATATCTAATTTGAAGATGTTGTCTGGATGTGTATCTGAGTATCCGAAGCATTTGTTGAAAGACACAAATGATGACAGAAAAGTGGGAGAGTTTGTGGTTTGCCAGGTGGAACAAACATCCATCGTGTTTTTCTCAGCTCAGCTTTAGGTGGTCAAAGTACTTTGTCAAAATACTACAAAAACTTGTGAAAATGGGCAATTTACTCACGTGGCTCTAAATCATGAAAATTACTCAGACTTTAGCGTGACTAGTTTAAATTCCAGTTTCAGCCTGGAGATTTGGTGATTGCTATTTTCTATTAATTCCTTTCTAGTCCACAAGATGGGAGCAAAACCAGTGCTGAGTGATTTATTTAGATAACTAGCAGGGCTTTGTAAACAAATCTTGCAGTGCTGAACTTCACTGCTGAACCTGACTGCCCAAAACCAGCTTTACTTCTCCAAAAGGATGGTTCTCAGCTAAATTCAGCCTGTTTCCATTAGCTGCTCTGCAGCTGCGTTTTTACATGCTGTGGTAATTGATTCTGCAATGGGCCCTTCTGTCCTGTTTATCATTTTCACATCTATATCAGGACCACTCAGGTTGCATCAGCTCTAAGTAAAACCTAGCTTTTGCTATTACTTGTAGTATCTGATGAGAACTTTTCTATGATTAGGAGAGATTTTGATTAGCTGACGTGTCCATTTTGAAGGCAGTTGGGGTTTTTAGCAAGGCTGTGACTGGCTTTCATTAGATGTGGCTCTTTGGTAATTGCTGATGGCGCTTTGCTTGTCTGTAGTAAAGTTACTACAGGTGGTAAAAACACCATGATGTTACCTTGCTGTGCATTTGGGCTGGTGAACACAAACCATTTCTGTGTTAGAGCCTTGTCTATTAAAGGACAACATTGTTTATGCATCCAAAAATTTTTCAAAACATGAGCTGTGAAACGCTAGTGGTAATATTTTGGCAAAGGCTTGGCAGGGTTACACCCAACTTGAGGTTCTCTATCAGTCTCTGCATCACTGAGAGCACTGCAGAGCAACCAGTAAGAAAACCCGCAATATTTCCTTTTCAACAAGGCCACAGCAGCTGAGAAAAGCAGGCTGGCCTGAAGGGTTGGTAAATAGTGAATACTGGTGAGCTAATTCTGCTCGCAGACAGATGAGGAAGGATGAGACAGAAGAGGAAGGATGAATAAATTTGATGCAATCAGAGTTTTACAAGGCTTATATTTAAAGTCCAGTTCCTTTAAGTAGAAGAGAAATTGAAGAAGTGATGGTTTTGTTGCAGATTTTAAAGCCCGTCTCCTTCCCGTGAGCTCTCGAGCATGGGAGCTGCTAGGACATCTGAGCAGAAACCATCTGGTTCTGGTGCAAGGAAGCTTTGTCCTCCCCTGCGTATCACTGGGGCTTCTGTAGTCCCTTCACTGTGTGTTTCAATGTTGTTTTCTCGTGTTATTTTTGCTTCTTCCATTTCAGTCAGTTATGCAGTGGCACTAGAGAACTCTGCATTTTCCTCTCCAGACATGGGGAAGTCCTATTCCTTTGCCTGCTTTATGTGAAGAGCTGGCACACTCCAGCTTTTCCTGTGGTATTTGGGCACTCATTCTTCTCCAAGATTTGCAAACCTCCTTTTTTAAATCTACAGCAGCAGATTCCAGAGACAATGCAGCTAAAATCCTGTGAAGGAACCTGGATATTGTTTGGAACTGGGCTTTTTTTATGCACCACTGTGTTTATTGGGGATAGTGGTTGTACTGGTTTGAAAGCAAAACCAGTGAGAGGCTCCAAGTCAGAAATACGATTTAATAGAAAGGGGAAAAAATTAAATGCAATAGTACAAAAAAACTACTGACAGAATCAGAATACAACTTGACACCCTGTTAGTGGGGGTGGTGGTAGCAATCCAGATGAAGTGGCCTTGTTGAAAGCAGTGATCTCACAGAGAGGTCTAGTAGCTCTTGTCCTCTGGAAGTCCAGTGGGTAAGGGCTGCTTGTGCCGCTCCAAACCCCAGGTTATATCCAGGTGGGAATTCTTGGCTCCTCCCCCTGGGCGGAGCATCTCACAATGGGCTGATGTTATTCTGTGAGTCATGTGGTCGGTCCTTGATTGCCCATTAAGCAGAGAGAGCTGCCGGAGGGAGTTATCTCTGAGTCATGCAGCACAGCCTTGATGGGCCATTAGCAGGAGATAGCCCAGGATCGAGTTACCGATGAGTCATGGACAAGGCATTGTTGGGGCCATTAACAGGAGATAGCCCGGGGTGAGGAGGCAAAGATAACACTGCCCCACCTGGTTTCAACAGCTCCTGAAGATGGTAATAGAATACATACTTTGGGGCACATCTTATATTGCAACCTAGGACAGTGGTAATGGGGAATACTCACAGGATTCTTTTCTTCAGGGATGCTGGTGGGTTTTGCCTCTAAAGCTGGAGACCCCAAATTAGATACATCCATTCTTTTAAGCTTTTACATGCAATTTTGTACTTGTCAGTGGCTCTGCTACCATTTTGCATAGCAAGAGTTTGGCCTAGCTTGAATTATGGGCTGTGCAGATCTCTTGATACCTCTCAGGTGTTCACTATGAGAGGGGCTCTTGGGACACTTCTTGTGATCGAGCAGGAGGGCAGGACTTGATTTGTGTGACTGCTGTGCAGTAAGCTGTTACAAGGTGTGGAGGGGAGCTTATCTCAGTCCCTGGTGATGGGGATATAACAGCATATAAGTCACCCCATGACATTAGATTAATAAGGAAGCCAGATGCATCTCACTGCATTGCAAGACCACTTAAGCTATCAAGGACCACAGGAGATGTGCAGTGCTTACATACAGTGAAAAATGACACATCCTCTTCTCCTTGCACTTCAGAGCACTTCTTAACCCTTGCTTTGTATTCTGAACAGTCCCTTGGCTTGGTGCCCCCATCATTTAGCTATTCATAAATTATAATTTGAATCTATGTTAGCACTAAAGAGCATCTTTTTTATCCATATGCCTTTATGTGTAAGCAAGTCTCCTTTGCTTCCCTTTCTAACACTAAACTTATCCAAGCAGAAGAATCTGGCACCAGTTGTGCACAGAAGATGTGAACGTTGAACCCAATGATCCAAGAAGTGATTGGAGTTAAGTGTGCTCAGACATGCAAATGTGTTTATAAAAATCTGCAGCCAGCTAGGATCACGTTTAACCTTATTCAGAGGGCCTGGCTGGATGCACTGCTGGGATGTTGAGATGATTAGTGCAGTGCTGCTGGAGGTGTGATGCCTAAGGCCCCATTTAGCTTTGGCCATCAGCTGGCACTCTCTGGTGTTTCCTTGCTGTCCCAGCTCACACCCAGAGGCCTGTGCCTCTCAGTCTGCCCAGGGTTACAAGGGGCAAATAAAGTCATTCACTAAGAGTTCTTGTAGTTCCTGTGGAGCAGCAGCTCTGCATGAATGGGGAACTTCTGCATGTGCAAGAGCTGAAAATGTGTCCAATTTCCCCTCAGGAAATATAGCTGTACTTAAGCCATTCAGACTCTACAGCATTAATGGACTTGTGTGAAGAAGGTGCTTTAACTGTCCAGACTTCAGTGTGGCACTGAGTGATGGCAATGAGATCCATTTGTTTTTGGGCTGGATCAGAGCTCTCTGCTGGAGCAGAGGCTGAAGCCCACAGGGCTGGAGGAGCCTTATCTGCCTGCAGAATTCTCTGCAAAAACAAAGCATGGCACTGCCCAGCAGCCCTCGCCCATCCGTACATTTGTACGTCCCATATCCTGATGGGGTAACTGGAAATGTGCCAGGTGCCCTCTCTGCACCCCTGCCGGACATCCCACAGCCGGTGCTGTGTGTCCTGCTCCCACCCGTGTGCAACAGCGGGGCGGGCGCTGGGATTCCAGCCTCGTAAGATAATCCATGGATTTCAACTGTTGCACTGTGCCAAGTTTTTATTGGCAGCAACCTTGGATTTGAGCTGCCAGAACTAGAAATGCTTCTGAAGTCAAAAGGCACCAGAACGCCCCCTTGGACCCCGGGGCAGAGTCCTGCCTGTAAGTGCCCCGCCGATACGAGCGATGACGGCCGCGTTACTCAGCATCCGGCTTGGTTTCGCACCCACTGTCTGGATCTGACTGGGAAGTGGACATTTGGCAGTCACGCACTGCTGCTCTGGTCTCTGCTGAGCATCCATCTCACCTGGTGATGTGTTTTCCCTTTAGCCCACAGTGCTGTGCATCCAGCACAGGCTCGTTACTGTACCCATGCAGTAGCATTTTACTTCAAGCAGTGGGTGAAGGAAAATGAAACCCCAGTGGGTTGATTTCCCCTCTCCAGGGGCTGGCAAGCTGGATCCCTGTGGACGGTGTGATGGGCATTCCTTATCTGCCTCTGGTTCCTGAACACCTGCCTTGCATAGTGGGTGTGAGATACAGAAACCTGATGCTGTGGTGGGGTTGGCATTAGGGGCATCAGTCACCTTTTAACAGGTGGTGGTTGTGAATTTTCCATCCTTTTTGGCCCCAGTCAGCCCTGGTTTCATCCCTGAACTCGTTTTCCTGCCTTATTCCTCTCCTAGAACTTAGATTTGGAAGGAATCACACGGAGGGGTTTGCGAAGGACTGTATTTAACGTGTACTTTCCTTTAGGCTTGCCCAAGAAAGTATTGTTTTTGGGAGGAGGAGTGGATCTGGTTGTGCTCTGGCAAAGGCTGGGATGTAGCAGATGTTTTCCTGGAATACAGACATGGGCTGAGTGCTCTGGGCACTGCTGCAGCAAGCAGGTGGCTGGGATCCAAGGTGTGCCCAACCGGAGGTGAAACCGCAGGAGACTTGTGTGCCCAGCTGCTGCGATGCCACCCGCTGTCACCCTGAAACCACCCCCATGTACAAGTTCATCTCTATAGCAGATAAATCCTCTTTTGCCATCTTTCACGGGGTGTGTTTGATCCCGGTAGCGTAGTTAATGAAATGTTGCTATGTTTGCACAGAGGTGAGGCCCAGGAACAGAGGCAGGAGCCCGTGGCACAGGACAGGGTTTCAGGGATCATCGGGCCAGGAGAAAATGCTGCTCCAGAAAATCCAGTGAGCAGTGGGAAAAGTGGGCTCATGCAGAAGGAGGGTAGCACAGGCCCAAGGCAGCAGTGGAGCATTAACTATTTGTTCACTAATTGCTCTCCCAACACCTCCCTTTATTTTTTAAA
>VYZQ01013969.1:6139-40798 GCA_013400655.1 Mystacornis crossleyi | reverse complement strand
TCAGTAACTTGAGAATAGAAATATCCGTATATGATAGATATTATTAAAGCCAATAATGATTTAACTGCTGCAAAACCTCTTGTGAGGAGAAAAGGGCTTGTAGCCCCTATTTAGAGATGGGGAAGATGCTGCACCATAATTTTACGTGTCTCCATCTTGATATGCCAAAGCTGAAACACTTCTGCTTTGATCTTAGAGTTGGTGAGCTCTTACGGCTCTAAGTGAAGTTAATCATGAAACACAGAATAGTATATGTAGCCACTAAGAACACACTTTTTTCAGTCTGGATTGAAAGAGTGATTATTTATCCACTTTTCCATTTTGAAGACTAGATCTTGAATTTTGTAGTGAAAGATGCTTTTTGTCATATTATGTTTGATATTTTATAGTTTCCAATATACTGCATAGAAGGAACATTCCGTCTGAAATTCTTTATTTAGTCTTTCAGCAGAGTCTCACTAACAACCTGCTTTTTATGTCTTCCTTTCTATTGTGATTAATAGTTTACATTTGTATTTTGAATGCTTCAAGCTGCAGTCATTGTCACCACAATCCCTTTCAGAATTTCCTTCTGTGTCTCCTGACACTACATGAATATTTGTGTTTGATCATTATTTCTTATGGATATGCAGTGAAGAAAGGTAGGTGCAGTTTCTCAGTATATTTTGCAGTAAATTTTTTGCTTCTTTCAGTGCCATGGAAGCATGGTACAGTGTGCTAGACACAATGACTAGAAATCACTCAAAAAACCCCCCAAAAATAGGACCCTAAGGTGTCATTTAGTAATAGATCTATCACATGAGTGTTATGATGGATCTAATCTAATTGGTCCACCAGTTAGACCAGTCTACCCTTTGACACCAAAGCCAAATAATTTTTTCCNGTTTCCTCTTACTTGCACTTAGTTTTACGTGACAACACAACTGAACTCATTGGTGTTGATCTTTTTAATGGCCATCTCTAAAAACAAAGATAGGATTAATCAAAGTGTAAATCTTTCAAATCCAAGTTCTTACAAAGAGGCCACCAATAGTTAATACTGTTAGGTGTNACTTCTTACTGTAAAATAAGGGTTCTGAGGAACTGAGGTAGTGTACTGAAGATAAAGTTGTCCTCTGAAACAACACATTACATCAGCACAACTCACACATGGCTCATCTTTCAGTTTTCTGGTGTAGCTTGCTGATATTGAAACGTTAATAGTTAATAAATATAAAATTTTTCTTCTCTTAAAGAAGAAATTTTAAAATAGGAACAAAAATTGAAAAAAATGTGTTTGTACAGCACCAATAACTTTGGAAAAGGACACACACTTTTAAAAATATAAACAGTAGCTTAGAGAAGTCAGTAATGTACCAAATACCAAATACAACAGTATCAGTGACTGTAGTTTTACAGTGCCTCTTAAAAATAATGCACTTTGAGAACATCCTTAATGGAACTTGTGATTCCCCTCTGGACTTTCTTATAGAACTCTCAGTATAGTACAATTTTCCTTTTACCCTGCTTGCTAATATCTCTATTTCTAAGAATACACCTGTGACCAAGTCTTTTTTAAANGTGACCAAGTTTTTTTTAAAGCATTTAGACACTTAAACACCTTAGATACATTTGCCTAGTCAAAAGAGAGAGAAAAGTCCTTTGATGAGATTTCTGAAGAGCAATAGAGACAGCCTTAGAAAGAGGCTCACAGAGGATTTACCGAGAACCAGGAAATGGATTTGAGTTAGCACAATGCTAAGTGTTAGTTTAACTATCTAATATGGTCCTTTCCTAAAATTACTGAGAAACACATAGATTTTTTTGTGTATGAGATTTCAGAATTTCTAATAGATAATGTGAAAAAACAAATCTTTCTTCTCTTGGGAACTGGAACTATGGATGTTTATCATTACAAATGGAAAAAGTAGTTGGATGAAGAAAGTGGAGCACAAGTAAATTCTATGCAAAATATCCTCTGAGAGTTCTAATATATCTCACCTAACCTATTTGCACCAGCTCTGTTTGTCTAGTTACAGACAGATGAATAATTAATTCTGTTATTATGGCAATTTATAAATTTACTGTATTGTTAATTTTGGGACAAGCTGTATTCTAAAATGTCTTAATTGTCTATTGCTGTGCAGTAAGATTAGTAATATACGTCAGTATCTGGAAATTTGGCTGAAGCTTTTTAAATGTTACCTTCATCTGCTGTAAGTTATTGTGGTGGGTTAGCCTCGGCCAGAAACACCATCCATCCGCTCACTTGCTCCTTTTCCTCACAGGACAGGGGAAGATAATAGGAATGACAGAGCTTCTGGGTCAGGTCAGAAAAGGGAAATCATTCACCAGTTACTGTCATGGGCAGAACAGACTCTGCTCGGGGAAAACTGATTTAATCCATAGCCAATTAAAAGTAGAATTGTGTGATGAGAAAACAAATGCAAACATTTAAACAATGCTTCCTCCTCTCCTGTTTCAAAGCTGAACTTCAGTCCTTTACTCCCAAGTTCTCTCTCCTCTAAGCCTCCTCCACCAGATGCTCCATGAACTGCACAGTGGGAAGGGGAATGGTGGTTCGGTCAGTCTGTAAGAGTTCCTCTATGCTGCTGCTCCTCCGCCCTCACACCTTCCCTCTGCTCCAGACTGAGGTCTCTATTTAGGTAGTATCTAGATGCTCTGGTGTGGGCTCCATCGTGGGCTGCAGCTCAGTATCTGCTCCACCATGGTCCTCCATGATCCCCCATGCAGGAAAACCTCCGCTCCTGTGCCTGGAGCACCTCCTCCCCCTCCTTCTTCTCTCACCTTGCTGTCTACAGGGCTGTTTTCTCACACTTTCTTCCTCCATCCTCATATTTTTCTAGTGGTGCCACAATCTTGACAGTGGGGCTCAGTTGCATCCTGCAGTGGGTCTCCTGCGGTTGGCTGGGAACAGCTCCTCACAAAGGCCACCTCTGCACCCTTTCCCTGCCACAGCGTTGTCATTTACTCCCAACATAGTTATCCAGAGAAAATACTCAGATAATTAGCTAACAGTAAGAGAATAGACGCTAAGTTGTTTTGGTTGGCTTTTTTGTTTGTTTGTTTTTTTGTGGGGTTTTTTGTTTTGTTTTGTTTTGTTTTTGTTTTTGTTTTGTTTTGCTTTGGTTTTGTTTTGGGTTTTGGTTTTGGGATTTTGCTGTGTGTTGTTTGTTGGTTGGTTGGTTGGTTGGGTGGGTTTTTTTGGGGGGAAGTTATTCCTCTCATGAATTATCAACAAATAATAAGATGAGGTTTTCCCTCATCTGTGTTTTACCAATGCCTGATATATAGTTTGTAGGACATTAATGACACAACTTTCTTTCCTTGAGCTAGGGCTGTGTTGTTATTTATAAAAGTTGTATGTTTTTAAGTAATAAGATAGTATTTGTTGTGAGTAATGGGAAGACTTGTGTTTTTACAGCACTATTATTCTTTTCTTCCTCAGAAGGTATGTTAGCAAAGCTAAGAATAATGGATACATATTAGATATATATAAAAATTTATGTATTTGGAAAAATAGAGGACTCATGCAGAGTACTAGCATGCCCAAAAGCTTGCCATTTTTCTACCAGTTGGTCTAATAAAAATATTGCCTCCTTCTTATAAATACATTTAGTTTCTATTTTTAGAACCCTGTGATGGTGTACATGACACATTAATTCATTCTGCTGTATTTCTCTGCCCTATTTCAGTGTAGACATGTTCGGATGACCTTGGCTGGACACTAGGTGTCCAGAATGCTGCTCTAACACTTGCCTCCTCAGCTGCACAGGGGAGGCAAAATAAGATGGAAAACAACTTCTAGGTTGAGATAAGATGGTTTACTAAAGCAAAAGTGAATGTTTGTGCGTACACAAGCAAAAAGAAAAAAAAGAGAATTTTTTTTCTCTATTTCCCATCAGTAAGCAATGTCTGGCCGCTTTCAGGGAAGCAGGGCTGCAGCCCATGTAGTGGTTGCTCCAGAAGGCAAACATTGTAAATTATGAATTCCACCCCGTCCTCTTAGCTTTTATATCTGAGCAGACATCTCATGGTATGGAATATCCCTTTGGTTAATACGGATCAGCTGTCCTCGATGTGTCCTGTCCCAGGATCTTGCCAACCCGCAGCCTAACACCGGGGGAATGTTGGCGAGACAGTGCTGAGACTGTGCCAGCACAGCTCAGCAGCAGCCAAAACACTGGTGTGTTATCAACATCTTTGTGTCTACCAGCACAGAGCACAGCACTGCAAGGGCTGCTGTGGGAAAATGAACTCATCTGAGCCAGATGACAGGTTGAGAAAACCCCTTGCTGGACTCCTCTCAACATGACACTGAAGTGTACCTTGAGGAGGGACTAACTGTAGCTACCCTGTGCCACCCAGTGCAAGCACAACTCACTGATGAGCATCCAGCTCTATCGCAGATCTGCTGTCAGATCTTGTTAAAGCTTTCTCACAATCCACTATATGGTAATTTTCACATAACAATAGAAAACAGATGTTTTGAATAGATAATGAAATTTCAATTCTGAAGTAAATACGTGCAGCATTTTCAACTTCATTTAAGTGAGGTGCTGTGAATGCTTTTATCTCATCTAATGTGTATATCTAAAAGTTAAAAAAAAAAAAAACAAAACCCTTATTTGCTGGGAATGCTACCTGAAAGTATTCCTTGTCCCTGCAGACCCATATTTTTTTTTTTCTGCCCCAATCTGTACAGTACTCTTTAACTCTTTGGTTCAAAGAAACATAAAAGCAAATGTGTGGAAAAACTGTCTAAATCAACAAATTGCCAACTATATACTTCAGATTTCACAAATTAAGTGCCTAATTTTCAGCTCATTGTTTTAGCTCCCACTTTATAGTCAAAAGAAAGAAATAGGCATCCCTGCAAGGTGTTTTATCCCATCTTGAGGTGTTTATTTTGCCTCAGTGGTATAAAGGGATCCAGGTTTAACTTAACTTAGGCAAGTAACGTTTAGACAAGTGAACCAAGATGAACTACATGATGCATGAATGTAGCTTTAAGAACTGAAAATTAATCTCAGCTTTGCTATAGAAACAGTTGATATACTGCTTACTCATCCTTAATTCATTCTGAAATTGACTTCTAAGATCTATTAAAAATCCCACAATAATTAAAACATCTGGGTGTTGGAAAACCACATTTGCATGGGTCATAAACCACTGTAAGTTCCTAAGCCTTATATGGCTGTCAATGTTTTAGTTTCTTTTTGAATGTGGAGGGTTTTTTCTTCCATTATCTGATACAAGTACATGGGCTGTGATCAGAGGATATCTGCTCTCTAACTTTATTACTCTTGCTTTAAGTGCTGAACCCTCTATTTCAGCTGTTTTTACCATGCTCTATTTCTTACGAGTGCAGCATCCTGTAAAGAAAGGAGGACATGGTTCTGTTTTCTTGGAAATTTGCATGTGAACACTAGCTACAAGACAAGTAAATGCACATTCACCATGAGCACAGTTCATGGAGTGATGAGGACACAGCCTCAGAGGGAATGATTGTTTCACAACAAGGAGCTCATGCATTTAAAATCGCTCAGCACCTGGGCTTGAAATGAGTCCATGCTCCTGTTGCTTAATGTTGTCGCACAGTAGTCTTGGCACCAAGACTGACAGCTTGAAGGGTTATTCACAAAATCATATAGCATGTTAAATTCTGGTAACGTATTTTTTTCCCTTCCCTGGCCAGATTGCAAGAAAAAAATTGGCTGGATCTTTATAGATGTGCATCTGGCTAAAGGGCAAAGCTTGGCTATCTGTTTTATCACTATTAATCTATATTTTTGGGATTTCCACTTAGTCAACATTAAACTTTGAATCTCATTTTTACCTTAAGAAAATAATTTCTTTCCCACCTAAGGGATGAATGCATGTGCACATGATTTTCAGACATTGTCTTGATTAAGTTTTGACTGCTTTGGTGGTATTGAGAATCCAAAATTTCTACAAATATGAAAGCTGATAGCTGTCTGCAAATACAGAAACTCTCTTACGCACACAGAAGTGCATAAGATTGAGTGCCTTTTTAGACAAGTATCTCTTTTCTGTAAATGATTTGTGGTGGATACATAGGGAAAGTATAATTAACTAGGCCCTCATATACCATCCTGCCTTTAACTTGAGGCCTTCCTTGACCCTTTGATACTGCAAAGGAACAGGGAAGTTTTAGGGCAGTAGGGTGAATCAGATGGGTGCAGTGTTAACCCAAAGATAGTTCTGGCACAAAGTCTCATCATGAATTCTTGCTTGGAACTGCCCCACCACTACCATTGCCATGTTCTTCCACTTCTGTGTAGGTAGCCACCACTGATTTCTGTCAGAAGCAGAGGATATTGGAAAAAGTTGACAGTTAGTCTGACTAGTAAGGAGCTTTTAAAAATATATAGAAAATAGTAGCATCACAGAACCACAGAATACTGTGGGCGAGGTGGTACTTCAGGCAGTCTCTAGTTCAACATCAAACCTGCTTTAGGTATGAGGCCAGATCAGGTTACTCGAGTCTTTATTCAGTTGGGTCTTGAAAAACTTCAGGGTTATAAACTGCAGTCTCTCTGGGAAACTGTGCCAGCCCTTTATTGTCTTCACTGTAAAAATTTTCTCCATAGAACCAGCATGTCGTATTCAAATTATTGTTTTTTGTCCTCCTGCACTGCACCACCATGAAGAACCCAGCTCTACCCTCTTGCTGAAGAAGTTGAACTCTCTTCATTGAGGTTTTCCTTGTCCTTGATGGGGTAAGGGGAGACTGCAGTGACAAGCTGGCCTCAGCATTCTACATGTGGTCTAACAAGTAATACATAGAGGGGAACAATCACTTCTCTTGAACTAATGGCCATTTTCCAAGAAAACTGTTGGTCCACACTGAGCACATGGTCCACAGAGGTCTCTGTGTCCTTTTCCCAAGAGCTACTCCCAGCTGGTCAGTCCCTGACGTGCAATCAGTTCTTCCTTCTAGGGGCAGGAGTTTGCAATTGTCCTTGCTGATTTTCATAAGGTTGGTCCATTCCTGCAGCCTTTGCCTAGTGCCCCTCTACAGCAGCACTACCCCTCAGCATGTCATGATTTGGTGATATCTGCACACTCTGTCAGAACTCACTCTTTCATCTCCTGCAGGCCACAGATAAAGATGTTGACAGATTGGAGCACAGACTCATGCAGAACTCTTGTTGTTACAAGCCTTCTGGTAGAACATAACAACCCCAAAGAGAAGAGACTGTGCTATGGACACTAAAAGGACTACTAAGAAAGGATTTTCTTGCTTCCTTCTTTCCGGTGTGAGAATTCCCTCTCTCAAGGAAAATATCTGTTTTTGTAAACCATGAACACCTGCAAGTTGTTTATAGCATAATAGAGAAAAATATTTTTGCACATAGCTTGATCAATCCCCCTGAGTGGTGGTTAGAGAACTGACCAATTCAACTATGAGAAATTATCCTATAAAAGAGCTGTTAAATAATGAAATCAATCACTTTTGCTCCTGAAACTCCTGGGGTTTGGGTCTTTCGCTCTCTGCTCCACTCCGCCCCGGCACAGCGACAGCCATCACACTGCGCCATAGACCAAAGATGCCAATTCCATAGGTTTGACATGATTTGATGATCAAACATTTGAGAAACCTTCAGAAGGGAAAATAGCGTGAGACTGTATGTTTGTTCTATGGCATTGTACTGTAATGCATATAAAAGACTTGCAGCTACTTTTGCTGCAAGTAAGAAACAAAGAGTCATCAAATTAGGGCACCTTTCACAACTTCTGTATTGCCTTTATTCTTTCCAGTCCATAAACAAATGTGGGATATTTATTTCACTTAGAGGTATATATGGCATCCATTTCTTTTCTTTTTTGAGGGGTTTTGTAAACAACAGAAAACATGAAAAAAAGATTAAAAGGACCAATATTGTTCTTTATTTGAAGAGCACTTTCTAAGCATCTGGAATGTCTAATATACAAGAAGATGGATTTTATTTAAGCATAGAACTGTATGTAGCATTGTGGTGTTGGTTTTGAGTATATAATATGATTTTTAAAAATCTGAATTCTTACAATAATGAAATAAATACTAAAAGTTATACATTCATGAGACATAAGATACATGCTTAAAAATCACAAAAATAGAAGCTATTGTTTAACTATTGTTAATACTATTCATTATTTATTATTATTAACTTCTTGCAGTCCAGAAAAGTCTCAGCATTTTTCAGTATTCTGTATTCAATTATTAAAATATTTTCATTCAAGAACCTACATATTTAAAAAATACTGTACTTTATGAAATTAAACTTGTTTTAACAGACAGTAAGCTGAACATATTGCAATACTCTTATCTCAAATTATGATTAGAAGGGAAGCAAAATAATGTTACTGAGATATAAGTCCTTGATATCTCACTTTGTTGTTATTTAGAAGGGGAGTCCTATTTTTCTGAGTGCCTGTGCATGATGAACAGTGCTTTGCCAGATTCTTGATGGTTATCTAGGCTTTGGTCTCTCAGATTTGAGGTCAGAGCATTAACACATTTGCATTATAAAAAGAAACAAAACTTGTTTGGAATCCCAATATATATTTCATCTGGTTTAAAGCCTTAATCCTGGATTCTGAGTGCTGTGTGGTTTTAAGAGTATTAGTACAGATTTGTACAAAATGGCTCGATACTGCATGTGTAAGCACTTTCCACCAACAACAGAAAGTTAAATAAAAAAAGAAATAAACCTAGATCAGGGTTAGCAGGGTCTAGCTGCTGAAGCCCTGGGAAGACCAGATGGTTGTGTGAAACAACTATATTGCTTTCTTGCTATTGTTCTGGATACAGCTTTTCAATCAAAGATCTTTTATCTTTATTTTTAATAAAAAGAGTGCAAAAAGAATCCATGTCAAAGTCTAGTTTAAAAGCTTTTTAGAGTTTTTTTTTGTGTTGGTTTTTTTTTCATTTGGTTTAGTTTGGGGCTTGATTTTTTTTTTTTTTTGGGGGGGGGGGAGTGGCGGCAGGGGTAGTGAGTTCGCAGGTTTGTTTGCTGTTTGTTTGCTTTGCTTTTTAAAATTCCCTAATGGTTGACTCACCCTGGACACCAGACACTCTCTTACTTTTGTCCTCGGAGCCTGCTTCTGCTACATGCCTGTTTCAGGGAAGATGGGAATGGTTGGAACAGCAACTGGCCAAAATTCAGATACTCTATTTTGTTTAATAAAACCTACATAATCGTATTTCTATATTTGGTTTTGAACCAAATCATTCGGAAACCAAATTTGTTAAATTTTGCATGAACAGAAACCCTGAAGAAGAACAAAAGGCATTTCCCCCTACCTCCGTCTGTTCCCATGGAGTGGAATGAGCTTGGGCCTGCACCTGCTAAGAGAATATCACATTCTTGGAGGGAGCAAAAGGCTGGGGAATGAGTTGGCTCAGGAGCCGGGACATCTTAGAATCTTGGCCAAAGCCAATCTGCTCAGTGGGGCTTCCTATGGTCACATGCCATTGATCTGCAGCAGCTGCTACACTGGAATTAACATTCTTGTCAGGTCAACTGCTGCTGTTAGCATGTGAAATTGTCACAACCATCCATGTCAACATCTCCATGCCAAAAAACCTGAAAACCCAAGAACCCAGACTTGAGTGAAAAGCTTTTTAGACTGCTAAGCTCTGACCACACAGCCAAGTGTTGACCCCTGTTTAGAGGTGGATCTCAGCAACTGGGATAAGAGTCTGAAAACCTCCCCACAGGAAACTGCCCTGGCACCATGGATAATAAGAGGTCACACACAGGAGGAAAACATATCACATCTAAAGTACTGTTTAGAGCCCTGAACTGTCATGAGAATTCTGTCAGATTTTCATCAGAGTCCTGTATTTGATTTCACTGAAATTCCTTGATTTCAAGACCTTTTAAGAGAAATATTTTAGGTGCAATGAAGAGGTGTGTTCTGGTAAAGCTTAATTTTACTGGAAAAATTTCTTAATAGATTAAATTGTTTCTTTATTCAAATTATAAAAGGGCGACTTCTTGCATCTGCATATTTGTCGGCATCCAATGTCCTTCCCTTTTCATATTTCATAAAGCATTTGATGCTCCCCAATCCGAGTTGTTCTCAAACCAAGCAGTTTGGGTGGCACAGTTTCTAAATCTTAGGAAAATACTGAGCAGAAATTGACTGTAGTCCCTCAGAATGTTGGGATTAGGACCCATTTCAAGAGGTCATTGCTCAGTATTGTTAAAAAATTAAAACTAAACAAAAGAAATTTATCTGTTAGGAAATATTGAAACTGGAATCAGGAAATAAGATGACAACATAATTATGTCATTATTTCAACCTGTTTTTGATATCTTAAGTACTCTGTATATTTTTGTGTTTCAATCCCAGGAGAGCTTTAAAAGACTCAGAAAATTTCAGAAAGAAATAAAAATGATCAAATATATGGAGTTGGGGGAAATTCTTTAATTTGAAAAATATAGGTAAGGGAGGTGCAATAAACATATATATAATCCTGGGTCTTATGGAAAAGATGAAAAGGTTCTAAGGGTTCACTTCCCCATCAGTATAAGAACAAATGGGTAAAAAACCCCAAGTTAGCTGAAACCGGATACAAATCAGACATTTGAGTCAGAACTTGGATCTAGAGGATGCTGCGAGCGCTCAAAGTTGCTGTGGTAACTAATGAAACTTAGTTTTGAAAGCAAAATCTGTGGAAGGTTTTCAGAGACTGCAGAGCAGGGTGACCGCCAGGGTGCTGTAGCCACGGGGATTGAACCTGGATCCAACCATCCAGCCATGAGCAGGGCAGCTGGGGGCACTAGAGCAGCACCAGATATCAGACTCTGCCATGTGGATGGGTGTGGGAACCAGTGAATATGCCAATCAGGGAACAAGAGAGTCCCCTTAAGGGACTGACCCCGAGAGATCTCCCCAGGTTAGGGTGAAGCCTCCCAAGATGTTTTGTCCTACCATGCCAGTGTACCCCAATTCTGTTTCCCTGACTGGCCCGCTGATTTCCCTGCCCTTTTTTCCCTTATATGTCAAGGTCCCGCCCATGCACCACCCCTGTGCCCTGAGACCATTAGTCCATGTGTTCTTTCCACCCCCCTCATGCCCATATAAAACCCAGTCCCATGCCATGTGACTCTCTCTCTGCCGTGGGGCATCAGCCCACCACCGTGTGGTCCTGTCTGCCTTTCGGACCATATGAATAAAGATCCTCTGACGTCCCCATGCAGGGAGCCTTCTCNTCCTCTGAGGTCCCCATGCAGGGAGCCTTCTCGCCTTCTTTACTGCCGCCGTGTTGTGGATCCGACAGCTATCCGGGGCACCGTGCGGGGCAGGCAGCCTCGCTACACTCTCCAGGAAGGTCTGCGGCTGCCATTCCACTGGCAGAAACTACAGACGGCAACAGATGTGCACAGGCCAAGACTGGGCCAGGACTAGGAACCCATGACCAGGCAGGGTAGGGATGTTGGGAACTGGAGGCTGGCCCTATGGGGCATTGCTGCAGCAGGGCATCTGGAAGATAGAAAATAAAAGTTCTGGAGACATTTTAGGGTGTGGATCCCTGAGACACACACGCTAGATCTCCAGTCTCAAAGGTGCCTGCACCCAGTGCCCAACATCTGTTGCATATCCGCTGTGCAGTCATTTGGCCTTTTTTTGCTTAAGACAGTGACAAATCTACAACTTGAGCTGGATCAGGTGAGACAATGCCCATGAGGATATACCAGACTATTAAATACAGGTCTCCTGCATGCCTTAATTCCTAAACTGTAATGGAAAAGTGATAAGAACCCACACCGTTTTTTTTTTGTTGAACAAATGCTGACAGGGTCAAATCCCTCCTGAAAAGAGATTAAGAGAGTGATTTGGGATTATTTTTACTACTATTTTTCATGTAAGAAACACAGTTGATATAGCATATCTTTCTCTGTTCTGCATGCCACCTCAGAGGAAAAAAAAAGTATTGTACCCATTACAATAAATTATTTTGATTGTGAAATAAGCAATGGTATCTTGAACAAACTGAAGGTTTAAAATGAACCTCTTTATTTACACTTAGGAAAAGACATCAAAATTTTGCATGAACTACATAAACAGAGCCATAGTACCATGATAATGCAAGCACCATGAAATAAGATTTATCTTTGTGAAATCTTCTAGTACCCTGACCTAAACATTCATAATGCAAGGATAAAGAATTCATTATTTTGGGTCTATTCTCTATTTAGTTTAAGAAGCAAGAAAGAATTTAACAGATCTGTGATCACACAGTAAGAGCACATGCAGGTTTCACAAGTTCTCCTCCTTAGTACCAAGGGTTGTTACTGGAAAGACAATGTAATTTTCAGATGTAAAATCTGATAACTTTGAAAGTCTTTCATAGTTCCCTTAAGAACAAACTGTTAAAACCACTGTGAGTCTGTATGTTACAGTTTCTGACCTTTTGTATTGTTTTTATCTGTAGACTGCATCATCTATACAGTCTTTTCCTACAGTCATCCATTTTCCCACATCTTCAGTTTTTAAAAACACGTCTTTCATTAATACTTTCAATAAAAGCTCCCAGATAATCTGTCTCAGGAGTTCACTTTTATTTTATGAATGGTGAATGAGATCAACATATAGGTCGTAAACAATGGTGTTTTTCATTTTGAAGAAATATGGGATTTTAATTACATTGTAGAGAAGAAACTTAATATTTCCTGTCATCTGCCCCAGATATTCACTTCTATTGTTCTTCTTCTGAAGGTCATATCTAGAATGTCACCTCTGCAAGGACACCCGTGACCCCTCTTGGCCTACAAGTTTCTGCAAGATGGAAGCAGGAAGACTGAAAAATGCTTCCCTGAGTATCCAAAATAGATTATTAAAACTTATCTCAACAGCTGAGTTCCCCAAGGCATCAGTGTTATGTATACATATGCACAAAAGATTTAGCATTTAAAAATATCAGCAAGCATTTCCAAATCAGTCCCAAATGACTCTTACAGCTTCTTTCCTTTGTTCATGGCTGGCTTGCTGGATTTTGTGGTTTAGAGTTGGGGGGGTTGCCTTTAATTATTAATATTTTTACTTTTTATAATTCATCAGGAAGAAAAGAAAGATTATTTCTCTGAGTGCCAATAGCCCTGGGAACTTTCTCTGACGAAAGAAACCCTATTTTATGCATATCTCATGTTTACAGCCCCCTTGTTTGTGAACACTAATACTAATGTCATACCTTAACTCTGGAGCTTATTGAGGAAAAAAAAAAACCAGCAGGGGGGATATCTTTAGGGAATGCTGATATTTAACTACTTCCTTTTTCTTTAGTAAGTTCCAAAACAAATATGGAACAAAGTAAGGAAACTTATCACCGAATAATAATTTAAAAAAAAATAGTTAAAATGGGAGCCTGGAAGCAGCACTGACTTTTCTTTTATGCTCACCAGTCTTTGAAAGATGTGCTTTAAATTCCTCAACCCAACCTTTTCTCTGTGAGTCTTGCTGTTGGTCAGACTGCATCTTTTCTCACATATCATAAGCATTCAATTCCCTGCAATGCAATTAAAACCCCATCTTTCTTCAAACTGATTAAATCTTGCAACATCTGTGAGGGAAGAAAAGAAGGTATAAACATTCTCTTTTTCTTTACACAGATGGGAGGCACAGACCAACAGAATGCAAAATACTCAAGTGGTTGCTAAATGTTAAGTCCTATTCAAATAAAAAATGTGGGTTTGTCTTTTGCTGCTCTGAGTTCTAAGGGATTAGATTAAGATCACTGATTGAGTTGCTGTTAAAAGACTGAAAAAACACCAGTTTTTGGACTTCTAAGACCAAAGTGGAATATTCTACACACATTTAAAAAGATACAAGATGAGTGAGATGAGCTGCAATGAAAGTGGCCAGATTTCCCTTTTCTGGGAAAGAGAAAAGGAATTTCTCATCACATATAAAAAAGTTTTTCATAATCATCTGAGCTGCAAATTAAGAAGGCCAGATTTACGTTTCAAGCAAAATTAAAGATCAGTTATGAAAAAAACATATGGAAATAGATTTTAAAATATTTTTTCCCCTTTGTGCAAGTATGAATCACAGACCTAAAATTGTGTTAATTCCAGCAGTCAAAACAAGATACTCAGATGCTTTTTCATAAAGGTTTTACATAAAATAAAAAAATTATATACTTTCATGGGTGTGCCTGTCTTTAAAATGACGGAAATATCAGTTAAAAATCACTTGTGTTTTGCCACAGAGCTATGAAAGTTTTACATCATGTGCTTTGCAAGTTCCACACAAATGATGCTTTTCTCTCCTAGATGAAAGATTCTGTCTAAGAGAGTCTTGTTACATACAGTTTAGACTCCAAGCTTGCCTGGGAGAACAGAGTTTTAAAAATCGAGGGGGTTTTTTGTTCATTTCTAAAATGATTATGTATGCTTTTTTTCTTTTTATACCCATTCTAAGAAAGTAGTACTGGGAAGATGGAACAAAAGGACTCACTATCTCTTGCAGATTGAATGTATGTTGAACTTAATAAGTAATTACTGTGACAGGGCTTTACATTTTTCAGACTGTGAGATTCTTCAAGCTTTTTTTTTCCTAAGAAAAACGAAACAACTTGTCTCCGTGGAAATTCATGACCTATAAATATTTATTTTTTCTCTTACCCTTAATTACCTGTGCTTGTTCATTGATACATATCTCATATTATTCTTTGGATTAAGAAAAGGTATTGGGCTCTTGTACATGCCTGTAGACCTTGGTAATGAAATCTTTGATGCTTTTCTGGGATCCATGCTCCTGATGTCATTGAAATATGCAGGAGACAATTGCTACTGTCTACAAAAATTGCAAGTGCACACCTTTTAGTAACATTCTTTCTTCTTAAAGAAGAGAGAATTGCTGTAATGACACACCTCCATGTCTGTAGAATAGCTAAAATTATATGATTTGATGTAAGGCTTTGTGACTAATCATTCTACCTTTATCTGTATTTCAGGTAGAAGCAGCTGGAGCAATAACTTCATCACATTAGATCCTTACAGAAACAAAATTTTCTTTCATCCAGCTGTCTTAATTTCAGGGTACAAATAAAAATTTCCCACTGAACTACATATTTTGCTCTCAGTGTGGTATTGATGCAAACTATATGTCAGACTTTTCTTGGAGATTACATGCTTTTAGATTTTCTTCACATATCTCTGTGTCCAGAGGCTAAAACTCTCTGCTTTTTGGTGCATATGGTTGTTCATTGTGACAACAAAAGGAAACATGTAGAGCTGACTTAAATGACAATATTGTAGTTTTTAATTTAACTCTAGATAAAACAAAGAGAAGAGATCCACTATCTGTATCTCTGTCACAGAAGAATTGTCTTCTGCAGAGTCCATATATCTCACTGGAAAATTTCTAGGATTCCATTTCAAGATACTTTTCCACTTAAGTGATGGTTTTGTTTGCTAGAGGGATGTAGGGCAAAAAGGAGTTGGTATGTGTGCAAATGAAGTTTGCTTGCACTCATAGAAAAACAACATGTTCCTCTAAAGCAATCAGGTAAATTTTTTAAGAAGTTTCAATATTAAAGGGAGAAACTGCTACATGGATGGTTCCTTTTCGTTCAGGATTATAAGACCCACTTTTCTTCCTATTTAGTTTGATAAATCAGACTCCTGATCAGTGTTTCAATGCTAAATAAATCTTGCATGAGACATTAGTCTACTTTTAATATCCTTTGCTAATATAAAAGATTGAGATCAGACAATGGTCAGAATTATGTACGAGCCATATCTAGTCTCTTGATTTTGCTGCAGAGATGTTATTTAAACTTCCTTTTGAAAAGGGAAAAAAAAATAGCTCCTTCTAAAATAAAACCTGGAAGTGGTTCTGGGAATAGCTTGTTTGACTGATAGCTTCCAAAAGGCTGAAGGGTTAAGACAACCATAGGCTTGTTGCCTTGTGTTCTAAACAACACTTTCTGCATGTGCTCTTGATCCACAAATCCTTGAACGTACCATGATGCCGGGGCATGCAACACACTTCAGGCTATAAGAATTCAGCTCTGACAGACTGTAACAAAGCCTTCATACCGTTAGTTACATTTTCAACAGGCAAGGATCTTAAGCCCACAAAAACAGGAAATATGTCTTTTGTTCAAAGGATTACCATGTAGGAATAAAAGCCAAGTCCATGTCAAGTTCTGCTTGTTGTGGATGCAGGTAGTTTGCTCTAGACTAGCCTTGAAGAATATGGGTCTGAATCACCTTATAAAAGTGATCTGGAGATAAAAGGTTACTACATGGGATAAATATGTTAACCAGCCAAAGTATGCGGCCAGAGCACAGCTCTCAGCACAGTAGTAGGGAAGTCCCCTGTGGACCAAATTGCAATCCATTTCTGTGTCTATGAAAATGATGTAAAAGTACTTATTGGTGAGTTTTTGCAGATGACAGTTTTTGTTGGGATAAAAAATGATAAAAAGGAGAGGTTACTTCTGTGCATTTTCATAATCTGGGTGGATGATCAGAGCAGGGATCACTCATTACGCCTGACAAAGTCCAGTGCGGTTGATCTCTATTGTGGCTTAACCCCAGCGGGCAGCTAAGCACCGAACAGCCACTTGCTTACATGGCCCTGGTGGGACATGGGAGAGAACTGGTAAGGCAAAAGTGAGAAAGTTCGTGCATGCCCAGCCTTGCTGGAGAGGTGGGGTGAGAGGCAGAGAAGGCCTTGTCACTGTGTAAGCACTGCTCCGCAACAAAGGAAACATTTCTGCAATTATGAGCACTATTTTCAGCACAAATCCAAAACAGCCTCATTCCAGCTACTCTTAAGAAAATTAACTCTCTCCCAGCCAACACCAGCACAGTCTCCCCCTCTGAGATTAATTAGTCTCCTGCTCTGAACCATTCTCTGGGGGGTACTATCATACTAGCTTCCTCTCCCAACTCTAAGGGACTCTAGGGAAATTAGCCTTTATAGACAAAAATTAGCCTTTGGAAATACATTTCCCTTCCCTGGTCTGACAAATATCTACATATCTAGGATGTGAATAATGCATATGCTTGTAGAGTGTCTTGCAGAATACCACTTGGGAAAAAAAGGACTCTGTTGACTGCTGTTGCACACAAAATATGCCTGTTTCGGAATAAATGAGAAGCACAGGTACTCTTCAGTCTAAGGTATAACTATGAAACCCTCTATGAAGGGAAATCAGCAAGATGAATAAGAGCCAAGGAAAACTGTATCCGCCCCACAAAACAAAAGGGGAGAAAAAAGTCTTTTTGTGTTTGTGAGGTCCTAAATTTGAACATATAATTAGTGTTGCTTTAGTTTTTCTTGCCTGTCAAATAAGTAGAGCATTTAATGTAATACTACATATTCACAACCAGTGTGAAATTTTTCACTATCCAACCTGTTTTTCAAAGACCCTGTCCCTTTAACACAATGAACAAGCATTGCTTTTCCAGAAAAAGCAAGAGTCATCATATTTCAGACCTGTAGATGCAGCATTCCAAGATTACATAGAACAAACAAGAGGTTTTTTCTTCTAGACAGAGCATCCCAAAGTCATTTCAGAATTTACTTTTCTTCCTAACAGATCTAAGATCATTAAACTGTGAATCTTTTTTGAAACGAGCCAATGCAGATTCCAAGATACTTTCCTACCAAAGACTGATTCTTTGCATTTGGAGTGTGAAGGATGTTTTATTATTAATTTTAAAACTTCTGATAAGTTTTAAGGGAATTAAGGAGCAAAAATGACTAAACACTACATAGTGACATCAATGTCAAAATGTGAGGAAGTGCAGTCCTTTTTACCCACTCACATATTTGCATAAATTGTAGCTTTCCTAAAATAAACAGGTAGGCCCAAAACAAAAACAAAAACAAACAAAAAACAAACAAACAAAAGAAAAACAACCAACCAACCAACCAAACAAACAAAAAGTGGTCCTCTAGCACATGGTAACATAACATGCCACTTGCAAATGAAGTCACTTCCCTTTAAGCTCATTCCTCCAAGGTCTTGAAATCATATCTGTCTGGAATTTTTCAGAGACAGACATCACTAATTTATCTGCTTCACATATGCAGAGATTTCCCAAGATAAATAAGAAAAGGACAACATAAATGCAAACACACACAAAATATTTGATTTTTTATTATTTTATTGCTTATGAAAAGAATTATGTAAATGTCCTTATTTTATTTCAAGATAAAATTTCTAGGTGTATTTGAAATATTTAGTAAAAACTGGACATACTTTGTCCTTCTTCAATAGAAATGACACACATGAATTTATTAAGTAGGAGGAGTACATTTGTGCTCTACATCATAATACAATCCAGACATATGGATTGTGCCTTTGTGATCTCCAAGCGTCTGTTTCTTCACAAACTGTCCTCTCCAGATTACACAGGCGTTTCTGAAAAGTTTAAAAAAAGAACAGATTCCACCTACTTATCATTCTGAACATAAGTAATAATGTCATTTTATATTATTTAAGCATAATACCCAAAATAGAAGAGCATGTCTACAGATGGATAACAATAATTATAAAAGCAGGGAAAGACTGTTAGAGTAATAAGTATATTTTGGTTTTATGATCATCTTGTCTAGATTCTAAATTACCTAAATATGGGTTCTTTGATGCACAGTAAGCCTTAAAGCTAAATATGAATTTAAACGCCTAAGCTTGAGGTTTTGACTTTTGAAATGTTGATCCTAGAAACTTGAATAAAACTTTCCGATATGATGTTATTGACTAAAATTTCAAATATTATTGTCTAGTATTTTTCAAAGATGTTACTAATTGTCTTTTATCTCTATAGATTTTCTCCCATCGAATCAGGGTACATAATTTAGAGATTCAATATTACAGATTTGATACCTGTGCTAAACTGATCTAATTATGCAGCCCTTGATTTCACCAGCATAAAAAAATGCAGAGCAAGCAAACAGCCTCAGATTCGCTCTGCTAGTGTCTACCCTACAACTGGAGGTTTCACATAGTTAACAACAAAGTAGTCAGAAGAGCTAGCAGATAATGTCTTTTATGGAAGCCTCATGGCTTTCGCCTATATCTCTTATTTTCCCTTTGTAATCCTGACATAGGAAAGCTCTTATTATTCTTAAAAATCAGGTATCCTTAAAGGCATCTAATTTAATACTTCAATTTTTACAGTACAAATTATAACATTTTAGTAGTTTATATTCCAGTAAACTTAATTAGAAGTAGAACAAGAAAAGTGCAGCCTGTGTAATGATGATTTTTTAATGTTAGAGGAGATGATATCAGGAGCCGGGCACTTACTTTACAATGTGAAAAGACAAGTAAATGCAAATTCAACTCACTTTTTTTGCAGTTGTGTGTTTTGTATTGGTATGGAGATTCACTTCTGCCCATCTGAATGTCTAGTCCTGTAAAAAGTTAAGCTATTCTCTTTAAATCATAGAATCATGGAACCATAGAATATGCTGAATTGGAAGGGACCCACAAAGATCACAGAGTCCAGTTCCTAGAACCTGTGCAGGACACCCCAAGAGTCACACCATGTGCCTGAGAGCATTGTCCAAACTCTTGAATGCTGTAAGGCTTGGTACTGTAACCACTTCCCTGGGGAGCCTGTTCCAGTGCCCAACCATCCCCTGGGTGAAGATATTTTTTCCTGATATCCAACCTAAACCTTCCCTGAGTCAGCTTCATGCCATTTAGTAAGGATCAGGGATATTCATCAGCTCACATGTTCCTGTAAACCACGTCTACCTCAGTTTTTTGTTTCTTTGCTACCTTCTGTGCCAGTCAAACAAAGGAAAATTTAATTCTGAAGAAGAAAACCAAAATCTATGAATCAGAAAACAAAATGGCTACCCACCATAATTTTCAGTATACAAAACAGAGTCATGTAACTTGGCATCACTGTAGAGCCATGGCTTAATGTACCATTAAAAAAATAATTCACATCCAACAAAAATCACCTCTGTACAACAGTGCCTTCGATTTCATAAAACAAGCCAGAGACACAGCATGAGGTTAAGCATATCTAAATATCAGTAAATTACACACATAATTAAACACAGATTTGACTTCAATTACTCCTATTTTTTAAGATTAACAATACTCAAGAGAAAGTAATATTCATAAATAGGAAAATAGGAAAAAATAAACCCCACAATCAAAAGAGCAGGTTTTCTAAGTTCAAGACCTTCGTCTTCAGATACAAACATACAGAAAATTTTGAGCTGGGATGTATCATTCAATCCTTTTGTGGCATTGTCTATTTAAGAAGCCTCATGTTCATAACACAATCCAGGTGAACCATATAAGGAACAGTCTTCAACATACTGTGGTGTTTTCTCTCTGTAACCATCCTATACTTCAAATGGTTATAGTATCTTGATTTACTAAAACATGGTAAGATTATTATGAAAAAGCTGAGGAAAAAGGAATATATCATTCTTTAGGAGCTGATTGAGTTGCCTTAAGGTTAGGTTTTAGTTTGTGCAAAAATTGAAAAGGACTGAATTGAGGATGCAAAGCATTTTGGAGAATACTGAGCTGCTATTAGCCAAACCTCCCCCTTCTCTCTATGCACACAGTCATAGTGTATTTCCACTTTTCACTGTGCTTTACTGTCAGTGTTTTTATGCTGACATATACAGCTTCTTTGAAATAGAAGTTCCTATATTGGTCCTTGCATAGAGATAGGATTAACTTCTTTCAGGTCTCAGATTTCAAGACTTCTACTATTCAGATCTGTACACTGATGTCATTTGAATTTTCTTCCCTTTCTACTTTTCTGTATACATTTTCTGTATATAGCTGTCTGTTTTGGCTGTCTTTTCAAGATTATGAAGCTATATTATCCCCTTAAGAAGAGTTTAAAAGCCTGATTATGACAGCGTAATTAAAACTAAAGACTTCATTGCAAATGCAATGGGTTTGATTTTAATGGGACTACTTACAGAGTAGAACCACTTCCTAAGTTGTGTGGTGTGTTACACCATACATTGTTGGACTGAAGTTGATGAAGTTATGCAGGAAGTAAAGGACAACTTCTGAATCAAGGTAATCAAATTTTTGATTGTCATTCAGGAAACATGGCATCTGACAAAAATTCTTTACCCAGTCAAAGTACTGGCAAAGGGAGGCTCAAAAAGGCTCAAAGGGAGTCTTTGAAGTGAAGTATTATGCTATCCACATGTGTTAACTTATTTTTGAAATCCCTGATTTGGTTTTTATGCTGAAGTAAAAATTATCTGCACCATCTGGCAGGACAAAGATGATGCTTGGACTGTAACTTCCAGAATTTGTCATTGCCGCAAACAATTTAAGAAGATGCATGAGAAGTGCACACAGAACAGTGGTGCAAGCTTTCCACTCTGTAATTACTTCATACTTTCTGCAAAAAGTCTTAACCTTCCAGAAGATGGTTCCTCTTCCATAAATATTGCTGACGCTGCAGGAAACAGCTGGGATTTTCTGTAAATATAAAACTCAGACAATTAACTCATGTACAACACACACGTCATCATATTCATTTGCCATTTTCATGGTGGCTTGTCCTTTCTACATTTTATTATTCATTTATGATAGCTATTATATGCCTTTCAGAGTCTATCTGGCTCTCCTGAGGAATATTTATGACTATTATAGGGCTCTTATGAGAAGACCCAACGACAGTTATTGCAGAAACTCTGTGAAATGCTACATTAGTGCAGAGATATGCTGGTAGTAAAATACCTGAACTTGTTTCAAAGTATCCCTTGATGGAAATTAGAAGACGGGCTTCTACTGGTGAGGTTTTTTATCTCCTCTAACCCCATCACCTCAGAGAACTGAGTGGTTCTTATTGGAAGTTTAGTATTCAGTGATTGCATCTCATGTCTGAAAGCAAGACAGTCTTGGAAAAGCTTCCAGTAGAAAGAAACAAGAAAATACCCCATTTTTATGGGAATTGTCTGCAGCAGTAATACAGAAGAAATAAAAATGGAAAGACTTTAGGTGAAAATAGAAGGCCTAAAGGTGTCTCTTCTGAAACTCAGGGACATCTCCATTTACCCTTTGCCCCTCTACTTCCTTCTATTTTAAAGAAGTGAAGTCTTGAAGTGAATCTGAATACTGGAGTTCTGCACCCTAGGAGGGAAAGAATCTGGAAGGAAGAAAAACAAATCGGGGAGGAGGAAGAAGGGCATAGCTTTCAATATTTTTTTTTCTTTTTCTTCTTTTAATCAGTGACTAATGTCATTCCTGTACCAAAAAATGACTGTGAAGAACACTTCTGAATCATCTATGTTCATTCCATGTCCATTAAAAATCTTTACTATTTTTCTAAAATTTTCCCCTCTGTATAACAAAAAAAGCAGTCATTTTAGTTTAGAGGTAGGAGATTTTCTGGCATGTTATTGATTGTTGTAGGAGCAAATATCCCTGTAGCGTCCAGGGCATAAATTTGAGGAAAATCTTGGCTGGAAAATGAAAAAAGGTAATTTACCAGGATAGAAAAATTAAAGAAAGGAAAAAGAGNAAAAAAAAAAAAAAAAAAAAAAAAAAAAAAAAAAAAAAAAAAAAAAAAAAAAAAAAGAGAGAGAGAAAAGCAAAGGAAATGTAAAAACAAAGGTTTGATAATACATGGATACAATATAAATACAAAAATTCCAGTTTGGGTGCAAATATTAACTTCATTTTATATAGAACATAAATTCCCGTGATGAGTTCATGTCCTGTGAATGCAAGAAATAGGTTCTGTTATGCAAGCTCATTATCTCAGCTGTTTAATACACTTCTTTTAGTGGACTCTGTGCTACAAGTTACACAATATCCTTATATTTTCAGAACTTAGTTTTTGCACAGTGTCTGAAAATTGTTATTTATTTATGTTGGCTGGGTTTAAGCAGTTTATGGAAGAAAGCTGTACACTGTCTTGGAACAAAATTTAATTCCATTTTGGACCACTCCAGCATTTATCTTTGACTATTTGAGGGAAACTAAAGCAAGCTATTTGCAAAGACTAACCTTACCCCAGAAAAACTAGTCTCCACAAATATCTTCTTTAATCAAAGGAGAGGAGTATGTTCCACAAAGGAAATATTTCAGAGCAAGAGGTTCTGAATCATCATTGAAGGTGTCCTCCTGTACAGAGGATACCTAAGAAGATGGTCCTTCAGAGGTAAAAGTCATTCTTTCTCACTAACCTTTCAGAAGATTAACAGACTTCATTACAAAACGATCCTGTTAAAATATTTCGTGCATTGAATGCGTTTTCGTGTTTTGCGCTCTATGTTTCCATGTCTTTTTCCTTAGTGCCATATTTTCCTCTGCCCAGTTTCCTCTACTCCCACTTACAGGTCATTGATTTCTTTTCAAATTATTAGTAAAAGTTCTCTTTATATTAGGATGAATAACCCACCACAAGACCAAAATATTGTTCCCTCTTTTCCTGTACTCCTGACCATAAGCTTCCTGGAATGGGGACCAATTTTTGCTCCTGATTCTTAGGAAAAACTCATCAGATTGCCCATATTTAACCAAAATAAAAGGAAAACTCAAACGAAATGAAACAACACCCCAAAATACAAACCAAAATGTGTAATATCTTAGTAACTTAATTGAAGTCAATATTATCAGTTTCCTCTAGCTGCAGATCTGGCCCTGACCATTGGTTAAGTGTGAGATTAAGTGTAAATAAATCATATTGCACTACTGGAGTGTATGGTAGTTGGGTTACTTTGTTTTTTGAATTCCTCATCTTTTGCTCTTCTGGTTTACTTTAATTAACAAACGGCATGAAGCTTTTTAAACCTGTCCTTGATGTTCATGGAGGAAGAGAAAATGCCAAACTTTAACCTACAATTCATCACAAATAGTGAGATACCTTATAGGAGGTAGCAGAAAATATAATCATTCACATTTAAATTAAGTGTTTCAAATAATGATTTAATTGAGAATTAATAAGCCAGTTATTGCAGGTTAATTAAATGCCACTTGATGATTAAAAACATATTATTTATTCAGATTAACAACTATTAGGCACTAGTGTAGCCCCACACCCTGCTGTGTAGTTATTATTTTAAAAGACTCTGCCAATGTATTTTTCATTTTCAGGCTTGTTTTGTTTTTTACTTTGTTGCTGTTTATAACTCCTTGAAAAGAAGAGAAAATACCCCAAAATTTTAGCACAAGGTTGTTTACACCAATATTGAATATTTCTTGGGTTTTTTTTGTTATGAATATTCTTAAAAGCTCATTTATAGTAATTGTGAGGACGAAAACACTGAAATATGACAAGTGTTATACAAGTTTATATAAAACAAGGAGGAAATTTGTAATGAGTGTATACATCACAACAGAAATTAAGGGAGTCAATTACCAAATCTGTAAACTTCCAAGTAAATCCCATGATTTAACTCATGGACCATACCCAGTTAATTTTTAGTAGAGCTGTACAGCCATATATGCTACCAACATTTGGATGCAATGTGTGAGTATCTTCTTGTGGGTGTTGTCAAGAGTGTGCGTTGAAAAAATCCACATATTCTTTTATAAAACCTTTTTAAAAGTGCATTGATGCTTATGTTGTGCTGTTCTGATAGGCTATTTAGAATTCCTTGCAGATGAAGGATTGCCATAATAGCACAAACTTTTAATCCATATTAATGCACAGTATAAGTGCCATCTTTTCTGATCGTAAATCCAAAACAACCGTAAATCAAAGCAGTTGTGCAAATCAGTTTTGCACGCACAGCAGGAAAGCAGGGTTCTCCCACCTCAGTTTGGACAAGAAAGTGCAGCCTGGCAGGTAGCCTGTTACAATCATTTCCTTTTGGAAAGATTGCACAACTACCATGAGATGAGGGAAGTGGCAGAGTCATGTAATATGCATCTACTGATTCTTTGCCACTACTGCTGATTCTCATCCTCCTTAATGAACTCTCACTGCACAAAAAGATTTAATACTAAAGAACAAAGACCTCAAGTTTTCTACTGCCTCTTCACAACCTCTTACTGTTGTTGCAACACCTGTTTTTGGTTGCACCAAGAGGTTTGCTTCTTTTTCTCTGTTTGGACGATGTTCTTAAACACATGGTGTGATTCTTGAACTGTGCGAAGGTGGGAGTTGGAATTGATGATCCTTGTAGTCCCTTTTAACTCAGGATATTCTGTAATTCTCTAAGTGAGCTAGAGAAATACCAGGAAGCCTCTCCATTATAGTCAGGTATCTTAACAAACAATTTGTTTTATCCTGTTTTGTCATGGAGCGTGGTTGATTAGGCCAGCTAAAGTCAAAACTATAATGAAGACAGGAAAGAATCATAATTTTATTCTAATTTATAGCAAGGTTCTTCATACAAACTGAAGCAGAGAAAAAGGTTCTATGCACTGCTTTACAACTGTGAGGAGCTAATTCAGCCATTTTAGTTCATGTCAACTCTGTCTGTCAGAGCTGTCAGAAGCATGAGGGGTGCACATGTGCCACTAGCGGGAGGCAGCCAGGAGTGGGAAAGCCTTGTCTCTGGGGTGTCTTTGCCTGGGAACACCCCACACGAGGCAGGCCGTAAGAGACACTGTGGAGGGGCTTCTCCAGCCAGGTTGTGAGGAGCCCTCCACCAATGGACGGCACAGGAAGGTTGAACTGGACCAATGGGTCCCTCCTGGCAGGCAGACTTTGGGAGGGCCAAGGGAGTACAAAAACCAACTGCATCATGGCTCGCTGCTCGCCCGGGTTCGCTGCTGTTCGCTGTTCCCGCTCTCTCCCTCTTTGGCCCTGGCCCCAGCCTGCCTGCCTTCTGGCTGTCCTGCCCTCACTGGCTCGCCCTCGCACCTGCCCTGCCCTCCTGTGCTCCTGACCGCCTTCCTGCCACTTCGCCCCAAGTCCTTGTCTGCATCCAATTCTGCTGCTGCGCCGATCCAGCCATCACTGCCCACCCTGTTGCCCTGATCCATTCGGTCGCCGTGACCCTGTCCAGGTCCCGGTCCTCCCACCCGAGCGCCCACTCACCACGTGCCCGATGTCCTCACTGCGGGAACTGCCCCTGTGGAGCTGCGCCCCTCCGGGAGCCGCGCAGGCTCCCTGCCACTCAGCGCGGCCACAGAGAGGCAGCCAGCACTGCCTGCACATCCCTCCGCCGTCCGGACGCCGACAGTATTGCCCTGGTGGTAACACCCTCTTTCTGTCTCAGTCCCCTCTCTCTCCTCCCCCACCCCCCCCCCCCAAGTCCTTTCCCTTTTTCCTTTCTTTTTTCCTGTCTCTTCTAGCCCTCTTTTGCTTGGGCAACCCCTTTTCCCTCTCATTTTGTTACCAATAAACAGTTCCCAGATACAAAATTTGCCTCGTTTGTCTTCATTTCGTTCCTGATCATCCGTTTTCAAAAGAACTCCTCACAGTTCCCCATAGTGGAATGTGACAACAATTATTGCTTAAAGTCCCATGTCAAAAGCATAAAATATTTCTTTTCACTGCTGTGAACTGCATTGCCTTTTTACATAATCAAAGATGGTAGAATTGGTGTCACATTGACTGGAGAACATTTTGCACCAGTATGCATAACTATTATGACTTCCGAGAGGCCAAAGTCCCCTTCCAATTGTTCTCTCTAAATTCATGGATGGGTCCCTGACAAGCATCTTCCTGGCACCAGTAGGTTTATAAACAGTTGTCTTGATAGCATAGTAGTTGAGCTTAAAATTATTTTACAGAAAAAAAAAAATCTTCCTATCTCAGGCATTAAGGGAAAGACAAACTTACAAAGGAAAGGGTCTTGAGAAAAGAATCAATTACACTAGCTTCTGTTCGCTCGAACTCACTGACTTTTAAGCTGGGAGATGGTTAAAAGGTTTGTTTTCTCTTCAGTTGGTGTATAAGTGTTTTCTCCAGAGGTCAGGAAGGCCAGTCTTTCCTAAGCATAACAGGCAATGGAGAAAACTGAGCTACCACGCTGAACAAGACAGACAACCGCTTATTGATGACAAAGCCAGCAAGAATAGAGAATGTAGTGTCACTTATTTTGCATTTTCTTCAGACTGCTCTAGCAGACAGTTTCAGCAACTTCTCACATCTCTGGAGTATTCATGAAAGTGATGTATGACTGTGAGACGATGCAAATGCTATGTGTCAATAGGTGTCAGAATCTTCATATTCTTTGAGTTAAACAGCTAAAGATATTTTAATATGAGGATATTTAAGCATTTAAGCTATGTCCATTTTGAGACACTAATTACTTGATACTCTTATAGTGTCATTTGGTGTAGCTGTATGAGCCATATGGCTGTTGTGGATCTGATTCCCATGTTCTTCTTCAACTTTCCAAGACTGACTGTAAATTACAAATTGCAATGAGCTTTTCAGCAGTTTGGTATACCTCAGTCATCCTCTGCAAACCTCAGCTTATCCTAAAACTAGCACAACAGACATTAAAATGAGGGAGCAATTATCACACAGATCAATTGTAAAATTCATTGTCTCAGCTTTATTGAAATGTCAGTGGATAAGGATGAGGATGGTGGTGGATATAAAGGACTGAAGTATTCAAATAATTCAAAATGCATTATCATATACTTTTTTCTGTATCTTTTTTGTATCCATACAATTAATGATTGAAATCAATTCTCTTTGAAAGTTGTGATGTGTTATAAAGACAAAAATAGCTTTCAGTCTTAAAAAAGAACATATTAAAATACACTAAAAAATCCATACCTTTCATTACCATTTAATCAAATTAAATAGTTGAATTTCACACATATTATTCACTTTATTTAGGTTTCCTCACCATTTAAAATTTTGTTTAGTACCAAAGATAATTACCAATCAGTCACTTAAACTACAATCATTCCTATTTTCTTGTTTCTAATTTTTCAGACTTTTGTAATTTCAGAAGTGCTACATTACACTGCATTTATTCACAGGGTCTTTTACCTTCCTGAGAAATACTCAGATGAAAAGAAGAAGGATAAAAATAAGAGAGAAATCCATGATATAGAAAACTGGGGAATTCTGGTCCCTGATGAGATGCTGGGCCATTTTTTTTTTTCTTTAATGATTTCAAGGTGTTTTGTGACTGGAGTAGATATCATAGGTATTGGGGCATCAGGTCTTGCTTCATATCAACCAGTTTACTCCTGTACCTTTTCTTGCTTTGGTATTTCAGGTCATATTGAAAAGGAAGACTTTCATCATACCTCATATTAGGCACATCAGCACATCCTATGGAGAAGGTAAATCTGATAATATGGAAGAAAAAAAGCCTTGATAAAGTGTTGCAAATTTTTTTTTTTTTTGCTTTATTGAGTTTCTTATGAATAGGAAGCCCTTTAAAAAGCACTCTTTCTTCAGACATCATGTCATCTCCAGTAAGAGGCATATCACAGGTGACCCACTCACATGTCACATCAGGATTGTGAAGGAGTCAGAGGCGGAATCAGTGCTGCAGGGCTGCATCTGTGTGAAATACCCTCCTTCTGCACACGGCTAAGTGGGCTTGGAGGCTTCACTGTGCTGTGGCTACATCTGAAAAATACTCCAGTTGGAGAACTGCAGAGATCAGAGGCAAACGGTCAGGAGACGAGTATCTTGTCTCATCATAGGAACAATAACAGGAACAAAACATCCAAAAATACAGGGAGGTTAACATAGAGGAAGTAAATGGGCTTTGAATATGCAGCAGAAATGAATGGCAGGAAATCTCTAATCACAGTGTATGGAAGGAATCAGGAACCCGCGAGCAGATCTGCTTTGCTTCCTTGAGAGATGAACAAAGTAGCAGAGTGTGGAAATGATGTTGAGGAGATATGAGAAGCATTTTGCTTCAAGGTGGGGAAAATTCAGAGGAAAGATAATGGCTTTAGTATTCAGAGAATATCACAGAGTATTTAGTATTCAGAGAAATACTGTATACAAGAAGGAAAGGACTTCTCAGAGCATGTTCCCTTTTCATTTCACTATAATCCTCACCCTACACTGATTTTGGCAGACGTTGTAGAAACTACTTGAGAAACTATGAAAATCCCAAGAGAAAAAGTTGTGACTGTTTTAGTGACAGTCTTTGCACTCTATTTTTGTACAACACTGGGGCCATTCAAGGTGTTTGTGAAACCCAGTCGAAACTCACCAACAGGGTGCAGTGCTGGTGTGACTGCGCTTGGAAAAGAGACATAACCACACTCTGTGACCACACACGCCTTATATGTTAAGAAACCAAAACAGAGAAGAAAGGATAAACTTTCAGCCCCTCAAAGTAAATGGCATTCTTTATTATTATTGTTATTGTTGCAATTACTATATTCATCAATAAGAAATGCCATGAGAACAACAGTAAAAATATTAATTGAAAAAAGAAATTAAAATTTCCATTTTCAACCAAAATGAATTTTATTTTTCAAATGGTTTCATCAAAATTTGTTACATATTCCAGTATTTTATAAAAAGAAACATTTACTGGAAGACAATTTCTTGATGGAGTATTTTACCATTCAAGACATTTCTATCATCTCTAGCAGAAATATTTCTGTTAATATTTTACTTGACATTTTGGGTAATCAATTTTCATGTAAATTTCTGTTTAAGTTTTGAAGTATTTTAGTATTTTTTGGAACTGATTAATTAGGGAAGCTTATATTCTCCACTAAGAACTCTAAAACTGCCTATAAGTATCAAACCCCTAGTTCAATGTTTTTCAAACTACGTTAGTATTAAATTCCTAGTTCAATGTTTTTCTAACTAAGGATTTTAAAATGTTCCTGTTTTCCCGTAACTGTTAGGGTACATTGATGAAGTGTCCAATAGACCTATCTATCTGCAGTACAGCTTACAGGCAGGCTGCACAGTCAAACAAAACCGTCCAAAGGAGGTGTCAGTTCAAAAATTGGTGTTCAAAATGTTACTGTATTCCTACAAAATAATCTGCTACCAGCAAAATACTTTGACCCAGAGCAACAGATAGTTTGCATATATAAGCAAGAATACATTTTCTGTGAGAAGCAAATCCTGCGACCTGACTGACATCTTCCAGTGTAAATCTGTCCTCTCATTTTCCTACTGACATCGTTTTGTTCTTGAACTAAATTGAATCTCACATCTTCAGCCTTGACTGATCTTTTGCTCCTTCAGACCTTTTTCTCCTGTCTCTAATTTTCTGTTTGCATACATTTTCTCAAAACTCTCTGCACTTTCTTTTCCCCTGTGACTCGCCCTTTTCTCTCTGTAATCCTTCTGCTTCTTCTCCACCAGAGAAGTTCTTTAGCTGCTGTCCTGGAGGGCAAAAAAACATGGTGGTGACCCACTCCCATCCTAGCAACACTTGACCATACTCATCTTTCTTGCAGTAATGTTTTCATTTACAGAAGAGCAGTTTAAAAACCAAGTATATTTCAATGAACTCTCACAAAGAAAAAAAAGAAACAGCCTTACAATAAATGTTATGCTTCAATACTTTTGAGATGAAACATTTACATCTTAAAAAGCCTTCTTCAAATATTTCCTTTGATTTCTCTTCCAACTTACCAACTCAAAATAAATAAAAATTCTAAAATTTTGTTTATTTTTTTAAGCTAATAATAATACTTAACTTATTGCTTTTTACTGGATTTTAAAATAGTAAGAACTAAAAGTTGTGGTTGAAAAACCAAAGTTCACTTTTCATTTCCTTTGTCACAAACACAGAAACATGAACACATTCCTATGATGTATTTATGAGGGAAAGAAGGGAGGACTTTTCTCGCAGTCCATTTGCCAGTCCTTTTCTGTAGCTAAGAAAAGCATCATTTGCCAGTACAGCTTCTGCTACACTTTCACTAATCTCGGCTGCCAGACTGAAGTTGACAGAAAGGATCTGTGATGCTGTGCTATGAAGTTCAGTAGCTCTAGTGCTATGTCAGGGTCTGAGAAATTAATTAAAAAATTACCCTCCCAGCTGTAAAGTTGTAGGATTCAGGAGAGTCCTAACTTATATGGGAAAAGAGGGAAGGGGGCTAGAATAGAAAAGAGTGTGCTGCATCAACGTAGGTCAGCCACTGAAAGAAATTTGCCTTCTTCTTGGACATCCATTGGGATCTTCATGTCAAAACTAAAGCTACATTTAAAATATCCTTTTGATATAAGGTCTTACTTATGGTTTTTTTTCATATATGTTCATGGCCAAGTTTGTTTTTCGATTCACAGTAACTGTTTTTTTCATGACAGAATCCCTTCCTTTATCCTCAACAGTTGCAATCTTTCCCTGCTTTTTATCCAGAAAAGTATGTCAGAGATTTTTGTGTCTTGGTCTTTTGTACATGAAACTAAGGTCTTTCATGTCCTTCCCCTTATCTTTCACATTTCATATAAAATATTTTAAATTCTAGATTTTGTTTTCAATGATTTTTACATGTTATTTTCATTCTGGCTTTCAAGTGGGTACCTTGAAATTTCTTTCCCATAATTACATGTTTTTTCTTCTTAAGATCTATAAAACTTAATCTTCATTCCTGCAGTTCTTCTTTCTACTTCTTCTTCATGATACTATTGACAAATTTGACAATGATCAAACAACTCTGAACAGTGCTCATGTCTGATGATTGTCATGGTTTTCCTGTATTTCCTTTAAAATTATTGCATTTTAGTCTTAGCACTGGGTTTCAAGCTTAGAGGGAAACCATCCATCTATTCTAACTGAACATTACCCAGAAGCAAAAAATTCCTCACAATGCCTCTCAGTCTCTGAACTAAGAATGCTAACAAAACAAAAGCTTCAATTTGGACTGAATAAATCTAGCAGGAGTGAGATTCTCCAAGGTATCCAATTTGACTACTGCTTTTTAATTAGTATTTCATAAAGCATATGACTGACATTGTGTTAAGCTAAAAAGATCTGTATAACATCTTTTACCCAAAGTGTTATCAAGTTCTTATTTAAGTTCCTTTCTAAGCAAGGATGAAGTTTTCATCACCTCCAACCATTTTAACACTGTAGTTCAAATAATTGACCATTTGTCCTCTCTTAAACTTCCTTGATGTAGGTTTCTCACTTCTATTTGGCCCTCAACTCCTTTTATTCAAATTTTCTTTGAAGGAATAGGGTACAAAATATTATAATGCCTCCATATAAATACATATATTGCTGGTACATCATAACTCTAATAAATGCACTGCGTGTTTATAGATCCTATCAGTGGCAGAGTCAAGCAATATCTCTGAGCATAAATATTCAAATAGACTTCCTTTACCTACACATGCCTGCTAAATATCGTTAAGGAATAGTAGATTACAAAAATGCCCTGTTACCACACAGCTGTAGCATCTTGCATCAATTAGAAGACACACTCCTGTATATGAGATGCCCATCTGTATTTTTTCCTCTCCATTTTACTATTTTCAACATCTTATATAAGTTTTCTGATGTCACAAGGACTTTTAGACCATATTCCAGGGACTTGATTTTTTTGTAAGTTTGCCTCATGCAGGTCTGACCTGTTTCACCTTTTTATGGTGATGCAGAGTTATCACATGGCTAAAATTCAGCTTCCAAGTGTTCTGTATTAGAAACAATGTGGAAGCTTAAAGCTCATGTTCTCTGTACATATAAATGCAGTTCAGAATGCTAGCTGTTAATCAGTACAGCCATTCAACATTTCTAATCAGTTTACTTTCTAGTTAGTTTTTATTTAAAATTAAGATTATGTATTCTATATCTATATGATGAATATCTTTTGGTAAAATAGATACTAGCAAATGTATAGTTAGATGAGTCCTTAGTTTATATCTTCTATTTCAACATCACCTGACCTGGAAAACTATTCCTTAGCTAAGGAGGCCATGTTCACTTTGTGNTTTTGGTGCTTTTTTTTCCTTTTTTTTTTTTTTTTTTTTTTTTTTTTTTTAAGGACTTGTAATTACTGAATGCTGGCCAATATACCCACTTAAATCTTTTCAATGTACTAACTGTTGCTTTATCTATCCTAACAGATGGAAGCTGATTTTGCACTACTTGAATTTTTCAAATTGATGCTGCCAGGATCTGCTTTGCAAGTACTATTGAACTTTCACTGGATACGATAACTTAGATCTTTGTTAATTTCATAGAATAGTTAAGATTCCCTGTAAGTGGAAACCTTGTACAGGTGTATGATGCTTAGAGGTAAAAAAGCTGTTCAAGAATCATTATATCAATGTAGTGCATTAATACAATTTTAAAATAGAAATATGCCAGGTAAAATAGCAGCTATAAAACACTCTGAGCTGTTTCAGCAAGATGCGTGCTGACCTTGGACTACAGCAAATAATCTCCCGTTACTTACATGACATTTTCTTTCAGTGCAAATGTTCCACTCTTTGACCCACTTTTCCTACTTTATTAATTCAAAAAATACAATGTAGCGTGTGAAAAAGAGCCAGTGGGATGAATGTCACTGGTCCATTGCTCAGGTTGCCAGGGAAATTTTCCCTTTGGTGAGCACATGTTCTGAAAACATTTTATGTTTCCTTTCAGTGATTGCAGTCATTTGCTTTGTTTTTAAGTAAACCAAACCCAGGCTTAATAAATCTACCCTTTCCTAACTTTTAATACCCTGAAACTCTTCTGTGCCACACAGGCATACAGCCTATCTAATTACTTTGGCATGTCGGTGCATGGATTTATTTGGTGTCTCCTTCTTCCCCAGGCAGCTACTTGAGCAATGCCCATGTATGTTTACAAGTGGGAATGGGAACCTGTCTCCCATTCAACTGAGAATCAAGACACCCAGCTAATTCCTCAGTCTCTAGAGCTGGTTGCAATTTTGTTGGTCATGACATATGGTCATGTCCAATACTAGATCTCTTTGAGCAGGTAGAGAGTAGATGTTGACAATATTTACTTTTTCTATAATGCTTCAGTTTATGGAAGGCAAGACAGAATTGGAGTTCTAGCACACTTTTTGAGGGATCTGGATGATAAATTTATTCTAGCACACTTTTTGAGGGATCTGGATGATCAATTTAAACTTAAACTTATAAATCAGAGTAGGTTACTACTGGAAATTGTCCCCCCTTATTTCTTCTGTCTATTCAATTTCCACCAATGAAAAGTGATAAATATTATTTTGTTTTCTGGAGAACTTGCTTGAGCAGGGGTGTTGGACTAGACAATCTCCAGTGGTCTCTTCCAGCCTTAACTATTCTGTGATTCTGTGATTCATAATTCGTACATGTTTGTGTGGTTACACTTCTAAATCACAGGATATAAAATTTAGGTAGAGTAGAAATTTTAAGTATTTAAGCAAATATTAAATCATAGCAGTGCCATATTACTATTCATTTTTTTGTTTCAAATTCAAAGGAAACTCCTGGAAGCATAATGTTACTTATGAAACTTAAATGAGAACAAAAGATAGATAACTGCAAAAATAGGTATGTGTAAGTCTTCTTCCCATAAGTAGGCCATGTAGCAGCATCTTGATGTTTACGGTATGCTTAGTTGCCATGGGCTGTCTTGAAACCAGGTTAGAGACACTCTATATGCTCTTGCTTCAGCCTATGTAATATTAGCACAGTCTCACACGTGTGGTGCAGTACATGCTACAAATCAACGCAAAAACACTGTGGAGTGCTTAGGTACCTTTGTTATAAGAGTTCTTATTGTATTCATACGATTCGAAAATAAAGATTCAAAAGAGATGATATTCTCTTTAAAACAGGCAAGCAAAATATGTTACTGGTAAGACTAATTTTGTGCGTGCAT
>VYZQ01013968.1:4617-31752 GCA_013400655.1 Mystacornis crossleyi | reverse complement strand
TGGGATTATGTAATTCTGAGTCATATGGTGGGCCCTTGATTGCCCATTAAGCAGAGATAGCTCCCAGAGGGTGTTATCAAGGATGAGTCATAGTAGGGGATCATGAGCACTGCCCCACCTGTTTTAACAGCTTGTGGAGATGATAATAGAATACATACTACTGGTTATATCCTATATTGTAACCTAGGACATGTTATTACTGTCATTATCTATGTTAGCATCAGTCCTGCTCATGGACTAGTAAACCACTGTATTAGAAAGTAATGACAACATTAACAAAAGGCCTCTTCTGCAGACAGTCAGTATTCTAAACACAAGAGATAAAACCTCAGATAGATACAAGCACTGGAAAAAGACCATACACATCAATATGACAGGTAGTACTGTTACTATATCTGTTGCCTGATTTTTCCATTATTTTATCCCTAGGAAATTTAATTAAAATGAGTTTACTTAAAAAGGATAAAGACCAGCACAACTGTGTACAAGTAGCTCCTCTCAAGTGGCAAAGAGGAGTGTTAACCACACAGGTATTTGATTGAAAATTTTTCCAAGTGGAAAGAATTTTTTTTTTTTTTCAGATGGAAAGAGAGTCTTTCCAAGGTGACAGAGAATATAATTGTGGTCCTGACATGGAATAATTACTGGCAAGGCTGGATACAAACTGGATACAGAGAAGAGAACTATATTTAACACAGTTCAGAAGGGGCAGGCAGTGGGAGAAGAGAGGATGAGATGGATAATGGCTAAAATTGGAGTGGAAACAAAATCTTTGTAGCAGCATCTCTATGGTTATTACTTAGGAGGAATGCCCTCTTTAATCTGAAATTAAAAAAAAAAATCCTTTCATATGTTGGGATGCAAGGTAGTGAGAGTTTTATCCATATGAATGGACAAGACAGACTGTCTCTTAGATCTCTTAGATCTGTCACTCAGGCTACAGGTCTTAAGAAAATCCTTTATATGGAATGAGAGAATGCTTTTAGCCAAAGATGAAATAGGGGGTGAACATGCTGACCTGCACTTCGTGATAAAAGAGTTAGCAAGAAACGTTTTTCAATAGAAATGAAATAAGTCAATTTAACTTTAATGATTAGACATTCCTAAAATAAAGTTGGAGAGATCACTAATATTTTCGATTGGATGAAAAAGCAACAGTGGAAAAATTAATTATGCTCTTAGTAATGCAAACCCCAAAATGCTACCTTATGGAACCACTATCCAGACACATTCCAGAAGATGATGTCAGGATAGATGAATGTTTAAAGATTTTTATGCTGACTTTTTGCAATTAAACCACCCCTATATATATATATTTCTTTTGTATTAAAATAGATATATTTGGTTTTGTATAAAAATTTTGGGTTTGTATAGTCATATCAGACTTAGACTGGAATCATCAAGTGATCACATTACAAAAGAATACCAAAACTCTGCACCAAAAATCCTGACAAATAAAATCTGAAAAAAGACATAAGATTTTATGCACTTATCCCTGAAGCCCATAACAGCCATTTCCATAAACATTGATTGATAATAAAAATTGAATTATATCTGAAGAAAAATTAATTGATAAACAATACTTGTGTTCATTGTATTTTTTTGTTGAAGTGCTCACTCACAGATACTTTTCAGGAAAAAAAGGATCTGCTAGTAGGAATGTATTTTGTTCTTTGTTTAGGAAACAAACAATTTTCACAAGACAATCAATTAAGCTCCAGTAACATCAGTTGTTAAATATCAGCTGCCTGTATTCAATGACCTAGAGCTTGCCATTATATGAATAATAGAGGTTGAAGTGGAAAAAACTATTGAAGTGGAAGAAAAGAGCAAATTACATTTTAATTTATCTGTACTTTGAGTAGATATGCTTGAAGAATTATTGAGCTTAGGATAAAATGGAAATTCATTCACTTATCTACTTTGTTCTACTTCTCTGCATGGTAGCAATCAGATTTACTGAGACTGGTTAAAACTAACAAATAAAAAATGTATTTGACAAGGGCAAATCATTTGTGCTATGTAATAACCTGCAAATAATTCTGTTGTCTGAAAAAACAACACTTATAAAATTCAGGTTAATTACTTAGGATGTTGATGTCTGGTATCATAATAGTCTAATATTTCGGTTTACTAAATGCTGCAGTTTTAAATTGTGTAATATCATAAATTGATTTTATTTTCCAAGCTGCACTGGGTAGGACTTAAGGAAAATGTAGACACTGACCTGCAAGATTAACTTGGCCCTATGTTGTCAATTTATCATGAAGCAGACAGGACTAGTAGTAGGACAGGGACATGATTTACAAAGGTAAGCTTTGACTGGGAAAATCTGTAAAAATGTGACAGATAACTGACCAAAATAAATCAATGGAAATATGTTTTCAAGAGAACTGTGGAGAAAATTTACTGCATCAAGTGGAATATGACAGTACCAAGGTACACATGTACTTATGCAAGACAGGGAACCACACAGAGTAATATTCTGGATGTAAATGTGTGTGTTGTGCTCTTGAAGGGAGTACACGTTGGAACCCTGGAACCAGGGGAAACACGGGAGTTGTACCAAGCTGCTGTGAAACACGCATATGGATGAGGCTGACAGCACTGAAGTCCAGGGAACTGGCCAAGAGGTCAGAGCAGAGATGGGAGAGTATAACATCCCCGTTCCCGGGGGGGTCTGGATCCGGCTAGCTGATGTGCATTACTACAGGAGAGAAGGCTACAAGCAGAGGCAGGCATGGCCTGACTGCTTCTCCCAATCATCTGACATGCAGAGGTGGAGGGAGGTTCTGTGACAGACTTAGAGCAGCTTCTCTTTATCTGGATATTAAGAGACACTGCAAGACAAAAGCAGGTGAGAGAGGTACGAAGGAAGCAGAACTGGTACAACAGACACTTGCAGAAGTCTTGGATGCTCACAAAAAGATCAGTGTTCAGGAGCCTTTTTAAAATTATTTACACATGTGGCCTTTATGGTTCAGAAAAAAAAATCTGAAATTGCCATTGGAACATAACTTGGGAAATGCTCATGGTGTGTGTGTGTGTACGCACATGTGTCTCAAGACAGGTTGGTAAAAATGGCTCTGATGGGATGAGCATCTCATTTGGTGCCTTACACAGGAAACCAAATTGGTGAGATCACAAGTGTGAACTAACACATAGCATTCAGTACTGTGCCATAGTTAAAAGGAGAGGAATTAAATAAAATAAATGTGTTTTATTAAGAATCAAGTACTTTGGAGGTTGATGTGTTGACAGTTTTATGAATTTCCAGATGTAATTTAACTGAGAACTTGAGTATGATTTTATTTTTGTTTCGGAAAAAAAAATGCAGACTGTCCACATGAGGCCATAATATCCAAGTACTGTGCCTGAGACCTCACATCCAGGTCTCACAGAACGGATGAAGACTTGTTTCTGGGATGTAGGCCAAGCACAGACCTGGCGAGGGCAGTGCCCAGTACCCAGCATTAGAGTAAACGATATCCCGCTCTTGTACAAACACACACACGCACACACTGCTCTAAACTGATTCCTCTGGGAGTTTGATGGATCCTCAACACTTTATCAGAACAGGGATAAGCCCTGGTGAGGACACCTTAAACTGTACTGCTTAAGCTTTTAGGAAAGCAAGATTTCTGTCCCTTGTATCCTGTGATTTTCCGCCAACGAAACACTAAATTTAGTAATTGCTCTTTAAAACCCTCTGAAGCAATGAAATCCATATTAAAAGACCCTTCCAACATCTAAGCATGCTACAGGGCATAAGAAGGATCATCTATGAAGTGTTACTTTTGTAAATTAATTCCCAGCTGTCAAAAAAACCTGGATATATAGCTGATGAAAAAAATAGTACACTAAGGCCATAAACCTCAAGGCTGTTATTTACTGAAATCTACAAAATAACACATTAAGGAATTAATTTTCAGGAGTTACTGGAGTTGTATAGCTAAATTTCCATAAGCACCTCTGTGAAAATAGAAATGCAAAAACATACACAGACAAGTATTTAATTGCTTTTTAAATAAGATTTTAATTAATTTAACAGTAATTTCATTTAAGTTCTAGGTTTATTTTACTAGAATCACAACTTATTTTTCTTTCCAAGAGGTCACATTCCATTAGACAAATGGGGCTTTTTAAAGGCAAAAAATATCTGGGTGCTTTATGAAACACTGACTATGAAACTATCTGAATGACTCAGAGTTAACAGTTAATAAATAACATCAGGCAATCACTGTGTTTGTGGCCTTGATTGTACAAAATAGACTTACACATTTTAACGATCAAAATGATATATCATTAAACATAATGTTATTCCTACATAATTACTGAAAGTAGTTGAAGTATAGTCACAGGAAAACTTGTCACTTCACCACGATAAGACTATTTCTTTAGGATTTCATCATCTTTCATTTCTGCTATGAATCATTTCAGTTTGCTCTGAATAACGTCTTACTACCTCATGTGTTGTAAATAATAGCAGATATATCCATGTATATATATATAATATTTCGTAGTTTAATGATTTCACATTGTTAACAAGAAACTTGTGCTGAAATTCTGACATTTCCAAAGAAATACTTCCTTAGAACTGTATCATAGAAAATGTTGACATTTGGATTTTTCATTTTAATCATAATAGGAGCAGATTCCAAAATGTCAGATTTTCTTACAGAATGGTAATTCACTTTTTGACCACTTCTAATATGTCTACCAAAAAATCTGGTAATGTTTCAGTGGCTAGTGTCCTGTAATTTCTGCTTATTTTGCTGAGCTGCCATGCCAAATCTGTACCTTGTGATCATTCTCCTGTACTATTCTAAGCCCTCTCTGTCTCCTTGTATTGCACTATTAGCGTTACTACTGAAAGCTCACAAGAATTTTATTTTTTTTGTATATAGCCTTCCACACTGGAGCTTTCATCTGCAGCTACTGTGTCTGAGTCAATTAATGATGACCAGAGCTATATATTCTTTGGACACCAAATTCCCATTTTGGCACGAGGAGTCACTGCTGGTCAGTGACCTCTGTTGGAAGCCAGAAGCATCATCTTCCCAAGATGGGGGCACCCAGTCACAATCTATTATTAAATGTACTCTGCAGGCATCTACTTGCATAAGCATTGTGGTCCAGGTAGTAACTACTGACTGGTTTATCTCTAAAGGGACATGCGGATAGTGAATGAAATGGTCAACAAGTGATGGATGTAAAGGGCAATATAAAAGGTAGACACAAATCTACAATATACGTTCCTGTGATCTTGTTCACCAGAAACAGAAGTCTGAAAATTAAAAGTCCCTTATGAGAACTAAGCAATAAAGAATAGATGCCAATCTGATATCCAAAGACATGCGCTAGTAGACCCTTTGATACTCCCCAGCTCCATAGTGCCAGTGCATTTCTGTGATGTGCAGAAGATTCCATGTGATCAGGAATTTCCATGTTCAGTTCCCCTGCTGTTTTCCTCTCACTCTAATGTAGAACTGGTGAACATTGTCAGTGACTCAGAACTTACCTTGATCTCGCACAATATGAGTTAATAACACCTGAAGAGAACAAGAGCAGGAACTTTAAAAGAGGTCATAAAAGAAAAGACCTTTGAATTACCCACAGCAGTTTTAGATCTCTATTACAAAAAGAAAAGCCATTCCTAATATGCAGAGCACTTCTTTACAGTATTATCTTGATAAAATCTGGATAGTTGGATACTTGCAGAAATCTTAGTCTTCAATCACTGCTCAATTTGACCTACTTCTGTGAAATATGTAATTTTGAAGGATATTGAATATCTGTAGAAAATGTTCTCTGTGATCACAGAGCTATAATGACTCATCATATAATAATGACTTTTTCTGCCCGTGATGGTAGGGTGAATGTACCTGGGACCAGAATAAATCATTGGGCCTCTCTGAAGTACTTAGTACAATAGTTCATTATTTCGGACAAAAGAACCATTCGATCCCATTTTCACATTCAGCAACTTGTATCTTTTTTCAAAGCAAAATGGTAAATTAACTAAAGCAGATTTAAAACAGATATCAAATAAAAAATATCCCTGGTAATTGAACAATGGAATCACATGGTGTTGGCCATGAACACACATGATGGTAAACAAAATTCTATTTTTATGTCATAAAATATGCCTTGGTGCCACTAGTTATGTGTTTTATACTGGTTGGTTGAAAGGATACTTAAAGAATAACATATCTCCTGGAATGCTACTTCACAACTTTTAAAATCAGGCAAAACAGCTGGTTAAATTATTAATATGCCTATAGAAATCACAGTTATAGATGCAGTACTGAAAATAATTACTTGAAAGGGAAGTGATAACTGCCTATTGTATAGCAGAAACTGTTATAAAACAAATAATTCCAAGACAATGGGACTGAGACCAGCAGAATGAGGTTCAACAAGGCTAAATGTTGGGTCTTGCCCTTGGGTCACAACAACCCCATGCAGCAGTACAGGCTGGGGGAGGAGCAGCTAGAAAGCTGCCCAGTGGAAAAGGACCTGGGGGAGCTGGTTAGCATCTGGCTGAGCATGAGACCGGGTGGCCAAAAAGACCAGTGGCATCCTCATTTGTATCAGAAATAGTGTTGCCAGCAGGATCAGGGAAGTGATTTTTTTCCTCTGTACTCGGCACTGGTGAGGCCACACCTTGAGTTCTCTGTCCAGTTCTGGGCCCCTCAATTCAGGAAGTACATTGAGGTGCTGGAGGGTGTCCAGAAAAAGGCAATGAAGCTGGTGAAGGATCTAGAGAGTGAGTCCTATGAGAAGTGGCTGAGGGAGCTGGGGTTGTTTAGCCTGGAGAAAAGGAGGATCAGGGGAGACTTTATCACACTCTGCAACTACCTGAAAGGCGACTGTGGCCAGGCAGGGGGTTGGCCTCTTTTCCCAGGCAACTAATAACAGGATGAAAGGACTTAACCTCAAGCTGCACCTGGCTCCACGTCTGACTGCTTAGAGCCCACTAGGGCTAATTGGCATCAGTGTCAATACCAGCCCTGCCAGAGCCAGGCTTGAGGTGTCACCTTGCTCTGTGGGTTCGTCTAGTGACTAAACTAGTGCATCAGTTTGCCTCTTTTCACCATGTAATCAGTCATTCCTAGCCCTGCATCCTCAGCTGCTTGTGAAGGTGGTGCTGTAAGCTGGCCGATGGGAAAGAGAGAAACAAACAGAAACTGCTGAATATCCTCAAAAGGGTTTTTTAATTTTTTGATACTGATTATTTCATTAGCCTGACTCACAGCATGAATGGACATACAGAGTTGAATCAGCTTAACTAAATAGGTAGTAAAATGTTTTATGGAGGAAGTTTCAAACAGTCAGAAAGAGGACAGGTCAAGGACCTCAACTAACTAGCTTTGCTGCTGAACACAGGGAAACACGAAGATCTCCTCTAAGCAAGTCATCTTAGATACAAAATTCGACCTGACTCATCAGAGCTCTTCGCAGAGCAGGGTTACCTTTGATTTTGTCATATTTGTGAGAGCTGAATGCTTTGAATCTGATTTTCAAGTCCAAACTCTTGAAAGGGAGACTCAGTAATGACTATCTACCTGATAAAAGTTTAGCAAGAACTATTCAGTTTCCTTAATCATGGAGAGATCTTTCCTATTGCTACAGTACAGGTCCTTGTACAGTTATCATTTCATGATCACATTAATGCATATAAATACCTCAAGGTGGGTGCCAAGAGGATGCCAGGCTCTTCCCAGGGCTGCCCAGTGACAGGACAAGGAGCAGTGGCCATACACTAACACATAAGAAGTTCCTCCTCAACACGAGGAACAACTTAAAAGTGGCAGAGCACCGGAACAGGCTGCCCAGGGAGATCATGCATTCTCCCTCTCTGGAGGCATTCAAACCCCACCTGGACACGTTCCTGTGCCACCTGCTCCAGGTGACCCTGCCTTGGCACGGGTGCTGGACTGTGATAAACAGTATTCATCTCTAGAGACTTTTTTTCTATTATTTCAGAAAAACAAGATGTACAGGTAACTCGCCATAGTATTCTAAATATCTTTACATCTGAGTGTTTGCCTTTGTAATCTTAATAGCTTTATTTCGGTACATTTCTCTGTGTATCTGTGTGGGTAGAGGGTGGGGCAATGGGTATTATATTATTGTCATCAAGACGAGGCCCAACACCTCCTTGGTTTCTGTGACTCTTTGCCATGCTATCCAAGGATCTGTGTTCTTCTTCTGTGTTATATATATGCATATTTATTTTAAAATCTAAAATATCATGGATACACCTTTCTCAGTTTTTATGCTCAGTACATTCTTGGGTTGTGGGGGAAAATTGCTAATAACAATATAATAGTTTCAAAAATAACTTTAAAATAAATATATTTTTTCATCCTGTCACAGTATGTCATATTAATAAAGACAATGAGAAGAATTATGTTATATTAAGTAAGTAGCATAAAATGATACATTACATTCTGTATAATCTGTTGTACAGTTATAAATTCAGCAACAAAGACTTGGGGATAAAAAAATTACAATTAAGAAATCCAAACCTTTTCTGGTGTTATTTCTATAAGGTATTTTCTTTTTAAATTACTTACTATATGCAGAAAATTCTTACAATTTTTCCTCTGACTCTTTACTAGGTATCCTCATTTCAGGATCACTTTATTCTCTGTGTAAGACTGGAAACATGACATTATTATATTATGCACAGGCTGGAACAGTCATATTATTTGATTTCACTCCCAAAAGAGCTAGTTCATGGGAGAAAAAATTCCATAAATGTCTCTTTGTATAAACATACACAGCAACAAAGATACAAGCTTGGACTCATGAAGTCCCTAAGCTTTAAATTGTTGAAAATGAGGACTGTGCACTGGAATCGTCATTTGATTATTTTGCAAAAGCAGCCATCATTTGTCTGTTATTACAAATTTGGGCTGACCAGATTTTTAGTCTGTCCCAGTATGGCTGTTGTGTTGTTTTGATAAGTGCGTTGTATTGCCATATACTGTCATCTTCTTTCTCAGGGCAAGGCAGTAGAAATAGAATTATTTGATTCTTACAAGATTTACAGTGAAGTCTGTTTCTCTGACACGTTTCCTTAAAAGTGTTATGTTCTGTGTTAGAACATTAGCTTGTTTTCTTTATGATGATATGAATGCAATTAACTTGTGTGCCATACTAACAGCAGCACTAATGGACAAATATATATTTCAATACAAATGAAAAAACTTTCAGAAGCCCCTATATTCTAATTTATCCTGAATTTTATCTCAGCTGATGTAAATTTTAAAGACAATAAAACATAAAATATGAATACAAACAAGTTTACTGATGACACAAAGCTGGGAGGAGTGGCTGATACCCCAGAGGGCTGTGAGCCCTTCAGAAGGACCTGGACAGGTTGGAGAGATGGGCAGAGAAGAACCATCTGAAATTCAACAAAGGGAAATGCAGGGTCCTGCACCTGGGGAAGAATAACCCCCTGTGCCAGCACAGGCTGGGGGCTGACCTGCTGGAAATCAGCTCTGTGGAGAAGGACCTGGGGGTCCCATGGACAACAAGCTGTCCATGAGCCAGCAGTGTATCCTGGGGGCCAGGAAGGCCAGTGGTGTCCTGGGGAGTGTTATGAAGAACACTGGCAGCAGGTCGAGGGAGAGGATCCTGCCCTCTACTCAGCCCTGGTGAGGCCACATCTGGAGTGCTGTGTCCACTTCTGGGCTCCTGGAGCAGGTCCAGTGGAGGGCAACAAAGATGCGTAAGGGGCTGGAGCATCTCTTTTACAAGTAAAGGCTGAGGGAGCTGGGCCTGTTCAGCCTTGAGAAGAAAGCTAAGGGGGAACCTCATCAATGTCTATCAGTATCTGAAGGGAGGGTGTCAAAAGGATGGAGCCAGGCTTTTCTTGGTGGTGCCAGGCAGTGGAACAAGAGACAATGGGCAGAAAGTGATGCACAGAAAGTTCCATCTGAATATCAGGAAGAACTTCTTTACTGTGCAGGTGACTGAGCACTGGAAGAGATTGCCCAGAGAGGCTGTGGAGTCTCCCTTTATGTAGAAATTCAAGAACCATCCAGACACAATCCTGTGCCATTTGCTCAGGGATGACCCTGTTTGAGCAAGGAGGCTGGACCAGATGATCCACTGTGGTTCCTTACAACTTCATCCATTCTGTGATTCTGTGGAGTTCAGCGCTCCACACAGTTGAGGAGTTTGAGATCCTCTGCAGACAGAAATGCATTAGGCAGTATATATATACAACACAACATAGATTATATATAGTTTACAGGTAATTCTTTTAAATATCTGCAAATAAATGAAGCCCACTAATTGGGCTTAATGGCTGAGATAACACAGTAGGATGGAGAAAATCACTGGACACTGTGAGAAACCACTGGATGTGGCAGTGGCACAGCAAAGAGCTGAAAAACATACCGGTAGTGTCATGAGGTTGTCTGTGTCAACAGGTGTTTAAGGAAGAATTATGGGAAAGGTGGCCAATTTCCCAGATAAGGGGTGTCCAGTGGTATTTTGAGGATTAAAATCCTCACAGGTCAGCAATGCCTACTGCAAAGGTACCAGTGCTAACACATAAAGCAGGGAGTGCCTAGGTAAAGCCATACTGAAACTGGGACTAATGGTGGAAAAGTACGTATCAGCAGGTTGTTCCTTCAGGGCAAGGGGTGGAAAAAGGGAAGTACAAAGGTGGTGAAAAAGAGGGTCAAACCCCAGAAAAACAGAAAACAAAGTTTTCACATCCCACAATTGTTACTGCTGTCAGGGCTGCATGAATGTTGAACTATTTCTGCAGTCAGGAGGATGGGAATGGTGTTCCTGGCTTGTGAGGTTAAAACCTGGACTTGATGGAATATGGGATATGATATCACTGCATCAGAGCTCATTTGAGCCTGGCGGCATCAGTATCTTTCCAATAATTGCCTAATAGAAGCAATTGGTAAAGTATTCAACCTCTTTGGAGCCAGCGGAAAGTAGAAAGTGGAGCCAACAATGTCTGCTTCCACTTGCTAAATAAATGATCTGGCTAAATTATCTTTTTATTTGCCACTTGCCTAATGGTGCCTTCAGTCCATTTTTCTAGCATTGTTTTCCACAGAAATTCATTACAGTAAATAATATTGTGAGTTTTTTCCAAGTTCTAAGTTATAGCCCAGGTCACTTTCTAAAATTCACATCTCATAAATTAAAGTCATATTAAATAGTATGCTCATATATCCACAATTTTCATATGCACCCAGAAAAGTATCATATTCAGTAGTTTTCGAAAAGGTTCTCAAAACTGAAACTTTTAGTATCATGTGCTTGCATACAGTGATGTGAATAAGTATGAATTTGTCTATGTATTCCAGGTTATATATGTATATATTACCTTAAAATAATCTACAATCCAACCCTTCCCTGTTCTCAAGAAAGAGAGAAGCATCTGCATTTCCCCACCATTGTCTGAACTCCCACTATTTTCTTGATCCATCATTCCCACAACAAAATCAGTACTTCAAACTTCCAGAGTTCAAAAGCTACATGGAAACCACCACTTGAAAGATTACTAAAATATAAGCATACCTCTACTCGATATTTGCGACTTTATGTCAATTAACAAATAAAGATTAAAGGCGTTTCCATAGGAAAGTATAGTAGGCTCATAGCCTTGTGCTACTGAATAGTCAGATTCTAAATTTCATCAGTACACGTGAATGCCTTTTTCCACAGGCTTTTCTTCTCTGATTTAATTGAAAAGGCTTGGAGAAAGTTTGTTATGCGTGTAAATTGTGATGGTAGTGATAGAATATTGTTGACATTTTTATGCTGAGCATGGCAGTGATTTTTTCACTGACCAGCTGCAAGGCATTTTTAATTTCGGGCACTGCAGAGTGCCTGCAAAGCACAGCTGATAGCCTTTTCAGCTCCATCTGGGATCTGTTCTGATACTACTTTCTTTGTCACACTTTGAGGGCTTTTCACAGCAAAACTATGGCCCAAAATGGTCTTACTGTTGTTCAGTGCCTCTTCTTAGGGTTCTATTTCTTTTCTCCCTCGCTTCACTCTTTACCACAGAAATACTTGACATCCTTTCTGTAGAGTTGCTCTTTCCATGCCAAGAGAGCAAATAGACTTGGCAGGTATTTTGGCAATAATTGATCCTATCCAAACAGTAATTGAATTTGTTTGCTGTCATAATGGAAGAGCCAACAGCATGCTGTGTGTTCTGCGACAATGGGCACCAAATTTTATTACTCATTTCTTTGCTCATGCTAAAATACATATATCTGGATATGAAACTCTACAAGTTACATAGTTTGGAAGGGGAGAGAGAAGGAAAAGACTGAAAGCATAGTGTGGCTCAGTGCAGTCACATTAAAGACTGGAACTGTCACATCCTCTCTCAAGAAAATACATTATGCTTTGGTTTCAGACAAGGATTTTTTGTTCATTTCACATTATCAACTTCACAGTTTTCAGGACCATAATCTCAGATTACTGTCTGGGAAACCTATCTGCAATATTTATTTATCAGCAGGCCAGATAATCCACTTTGGCAACTGTGTCAAACACCAGCTGGGGTTTGGGCTCAGTTTTTCTTAATCACAAACACTGTAATTGGCTGTGTATGTAACAGGAGATGTTTTTGTGTCTGTTACAATGCAACACTTGCCACTGAGATTTTGAAGTTTTATTTACTGACACTTTTTTCAGATGTGAATAAAGTAAGGGGTCTGGCAGTCCTGTTCCCCCACACCAAGTCTCTAAAGTGTACTTAATCTCTGCTAGGTGTGTTAATTGTTTTAATAAAAGGGACCATCAGAGACATAGCTAGAGGGAGCAGAAGAGATTGAAATCAGCAAACACATTCACGTGCCATAAAGTGGATGTGAGCAGGGCCTCTCAACACCCATGGGTGAGAACAGCAGCTTGAAGAGAGGAAGAGCACATGCTGAGACAAAAGGTGAAAATCGCCCAAATGCTGACAGATTGAAAACTTGTCATCCTGTTGTATCTTCAAGAAATGAGAGACCCAGAGCCTGCGGAGCGTGTGTAAGGCCCCCAGGCCGTGTCGGTGCCAGCGAGAGGCTCTGCAGGTCAGTCCCCATCCGAGGTGCACCCTCAGAGACACCAGGACTGCACGTGCTGCTGAGGGAATGCAGGACCTGCGAGGGACTCTGTGCACGCCTGCCCAGAGGCCACTGTCACACCAGTGCAGCTGTCCCTGGGGAGTGACCAGCCGGGCTGGCTCCACAGGGGTGACTGGGAGTGACGGCGTGTGTGGCAGCGCCTGTGTGACAGCGTGCACCTGTGGGAACAGTGGGAACAGTGGCAGGAGACAAGCAAATGTACCATCAAAGTACCTGCTTTTAGTAACGCTTAATAATGCTCTCTTACTTCCTTTAATAGCAACAGATCTTTTGCATTTGGACCAAATGAAGAGGTTATCCTATGTTTTTTTCTAAGACATCAGCGTTTGATCACTTTTGAAATCATTTGGCCTTTGTAACTGCCAGCAGTAAAACAAAAAAGGCAGTTACTAGTGACTAAAGCAGTGGGCTTGTTTTGGAAAGTACAGTATGCCAAATCTATATTTCTTTTGGAAGAAAATGACCTAGTTATGTTTGAATATGAAACTCTGATTTCTGTGTGATAACACAGGATTAAAGATTGCTGTTTTACTTTTTCTTATTATCTTCAGTCTACAGGGTTCCTAAACTGTGCGTGAGAAGGAAGTTGACCTGTGAGGCCAATCTATTATCTCTGTCCATTCAAGGAAACCTCTGAAAAAAACTTGAAAAATATTGGTAATCCTGATTCTCCTTGAGACACAAAAGATGGAAAGGCCTCAAAATAACAAAGTTCTTTTTGTTTTTTACGTCTGTAAGGGCAATAAATTTACCAGGATCCTGGAGAAAACTGGTGCAAAATTAAAATCCATGAATTTAAGAGAACTTGCCAAAATCCGCCAGATGAATCAGATCCCCTTGTGACTGCAGAAACGTCTGTATCATTTGTGAGATTTTGTAACATACGCAAAGCATTTTATGAATTTATTTTGCCTTGCTTCTTTCTCTCTTTAAGTGTTTTTTTTTTTTTGTGGGTTTTTTTGTTTGTTTGTTTGTTTTGTTTTGTTTTTTCCTTAAACAAGCTGTATTTGATCTTATGCTGGAGAGTGTCAGAGGCACTCACCTTTTCCCTTGAAATCTGCTGCACTGGCAACTCCAGAGGAAAGACAATATTCCAGAATTCTTCTGGAAAGGAAACATAAATGTCAGATGATTAAATCACCCCTAGAACTTGAAATTAACATACAGAACAATTGAGAGTAGGTAGGAGTGCAGCATCTCAAAAACCTGTAGATCTAAGATGCTTTTACTGCAGGAAATTTATGGGCAAGAAACCACAGCATATCCTGATACCCTTTCCATTAAGATTAATCTAATACACAGATATAGGTCTTATCTTCCTATTGCCTGAGATGGGATCTTCTCTCACAGGAATACGTTCTCATCCTTCTCCTGAGTTCTTCCCATTTCTCTCCTCAGCAGAAGCTACCAGCCTGACCTCCATGGTCCAGTTTTCTCTCCTATGTCTCCAGTGCCATGCAGCTACTCAGCTCCTGGGTAGCATTCCACCTTTGTTTCCCTTAGCTATTTTTTAATTCAGCAAAATTAGTTCATCTGATCGTGATTTCCGACACACTGCTATCCAAGCAGGGAAAATAATGTTTATTTCAAGAAAACCACACCATTCAAAAAATCTGTTTGTGTAAGAACTCATAGAAAAGCTGTGCTGTGATGTTAAGCATATCACTCCATCTCTCCTCTCCATTGCAGGTACTGGAAAAGGTATTAGGAGAAGATAACTGAAAGCATGACTATACTTGGACTTGGTAAATATGAATACTTTGCATAATTTAGTGCAAACATATCGGTGACTCTAATCAGGAATGGAAAAATGGTACACCGCAAAATGGCTAATATTTTCTAGTTCTCAATGCATTTCAGTTAGATAAGTAAGGCATTAGTAATTATTAAGTTAGTTTTCTGTGGAATGTGCCAAAAAACACCTTGGACCTCGATTTACAAATGAAACCCTGGCTGATTTCATAATTTATTATCCATCTCAATACCTCTGAGGAGATGGTCTTGAATGCTTGTTCAGATTGAAGATAATGACAAGAAAACATTCTTAATAAAACAGAATATAATAAAAACAGAGTGAAAATAAAATTAGTTGCTTTTTCATCTTCTTAAAGACCATTCTAATTATGGAAGACTGAAAAGGGTTTTAATTCTAATTTAGGAGGAACAGATAGACTTGTCAATAAGGAATGGCTATCTCTACTTAGCAGTGCAATTTTTCTTGATTTTTTTTACTTTTTGTAAAATTTGATATTTCTCTCTACAAAATTATATTCAAAAGTTTTCTGAGAGGTAGAGAAGTGCATCATCACTATTTTAAACATGACAAACTGAGGAGTATAGAAACAAAGAGTCAGATTAAGTATTTTAGCTGCAATATTTTAACATTGCCTTTTGTTTTTGCCTTTATGATACAGAGCTAGCTTTTCATCCTCAGCACTATGCTCAGCATCTTATTGCGTGTCTGCAGTTAGCTTGGCACTAAAGAATAAACGCCTCTGACATTTGCATGTTGAACAGAAAAAAAACACTTAAAGTGGCTAGTAGAAACACTAAAATTAGATTTTAACGTTCAAAACTTAGCTGGCCCTAGCTAGTTAAACATCCTATGGCAGTCACTGGAGGGAAATGGGAACTTACAAAATATGTTTCACTGGACCGAAAGAAGATGTCTTCTCTCTGTTTCTTGCTAGTCTTTGTAAAGGGGCCCGAGAATGACTAGCTCAGATGCGGACAACTACTTTGTAAATACCAAGGTGAAGCCTGTCAAAGTCCTCACCAGTCAGGCTGGGTTGCTCAGCTTATCAGAGTTTGAAATGATGGGACTGCAGGGAAAGATAGACAGAGTATGGGCACCAGTACTGTTTTGTGCATTTAGCCCAAATGAAATGTCTAAAGCACACAGAGCATGTAGGTGAAAATGTTTTATGACTTGATTTCCTCAGTTCTTTGCTAAATGGCAAGTTTGAGGCTGTATATTTTCTACAATAATTAAGGGAGACACTGTCAGTTAAACAAAATGTAATCCCTTGCAATGTTGGATTAGGTCCCCTGTGACTCCTTGGTCTTGGTTTCAGTCTCCTATGAACAATAGGCTGAGATTTTCTTCCTTCATCTTGGCTCTGGGCCTCTGTTCACTAAGACTCAGAAAAGGTTTCTTAAGTCTTTTGTGGACCGAGCCACTGACTCAGGAGATGCAGATCTCATCTGTGTTTTACCTGCTCATCAGCCATGACATACTTTTCTGGATATCTGGAGAGATGGGCATGGTGGTTGTTCAAGCAGATCACAGCAGTCACTGACACACAACCTAAAGTTGATTTGCTTGGCAGGACAAATAAAGCCTGTGGCCAGTGATGCCTGCCCTGCAAACACAGACCTCTCACAAATCAAAGCTCAGCCCTGCTCATCCAGCCAGTTCGGATGACCCCTGGGAATGGAAAGCTCACCGTGATCATTGCTGACAGCTCAGCTTCTACATCTGGCAATTCCTCTCCTCAGCCTGCAGCTTCCATATGGTGCTGCAGATCTGAGCACTGAGTTCCTCCTGAGGGGGGGCTATTTATTGCTTTCTGAGTTAGGTGTTACTTTATTATCTAGCTCCTAAAGGATTTAGGCAGCCAGTTCCAACTGGGGAAATGTAGTAAGGTCTCCTTTGTCCAGATGGGTAGGATTTTGGTTGCTGTTGCAGGGATTCACTCAGAGCCTGGGTGATGGTCGCAGTTTGTCGGACAATAAAAAAGTCTGTAGGTGGGTTGTTGGGGCTCACTCCCCTTTCCCCTGGGAAGAAGGGGCCCTGGAATGGTTGGGACATACGGGGTTTTCCCTGCTCTTTGGTCACATGTAACCTAGTCCTGTCCTCATTGGCCTTTTCATGTTCCCCTGACCAGGAATACTGGGGTTTTTCCCAGGGGTAGGCAGTCTGGTACTGGCCCCCATGCCATGAGGCTGGGAGGAACAGTAAAGAATATCCATGAACATCTAGCAAATATCGCTTCCCTGATTATTTCCACAGGCATAACAGTCTCTGGGAAAGGTTATTGGAACCCCACAGCAACAAATGGCGACCCAGGTGGGACAATAACGAATTTCTCTGGAGACAGTGACCCTGAAACAACCAAGATTCTGAAGATTCATGAAGATTCGTGAGTAACCAAATCTTTTTCTCCTTGCCTTTTGTTTGGCTGTTCTCTGAACTATGGAGGAATAGTGGGAAATGTGGCTCTCTAAGTCACAAAAGGAATTTTACCTTGAAATTAAAGAAATCCTGGCACAGTAGAATGCAAAACTTCCTCCGAGATATCTGAAAATATTATTTGACTGGCTTTTCAAAAATTTCTTTAATGTTTCTTGGGACTTGATTTTCGATGTCGCTCCTTTTGGAGTTTCTCAACACAATTTTTGGTACGACATTTTGGATGAAATAATGGCTCAATTGAAACGTGCACTGGTGATAGAACAAATCTGGACATGGGGTGTAATCACTGACGTCCTTAGGATCCATGTGCATGGTCCCCTTTCTCCTCTGACGAAAAATGGCCACTGTCACATGGCCAAGACCACGCGGCAGCCATCCCAGGAGCGCGTGACTGCAGCCATGGAGTGTCCCCCGCCCGTGTCAGTGATTGCGGACCCCATTGCTGTCTTGGAATCGCCTGTTGAGCGGCCACGAGCGAGGAACCGGCGTCGCTGGCGCTGCCAGCACCGTGGGTCACGTGCGGCAGAGAGGCAAGCCACGTGGGCAGCCAGGAACCGGGAAACAGTGCACGGAACCACCCTCGCCCCTTCCCCTGCTGTTTGTGAAAGCAGGGGGGGAACAGCGTGAAAACCTGCTCCGAGCACAGGGCTTGGAGAAAGCAGAGGTTTCCATAGCGACACTGGAAATGGNGGGAGGGAGGGAAAAAACTAACTATCTTTGCTCCAAGTTCCAACAGGTACAAATAAAGGAAAACCTCTCCTACCTCAGTTTCCGCACAGATGGATGCTCCGAGAGCCTCCATCTCTCTCCTGCCAGCTCTAGGATGCTCCAAAAATGCTCTGTTTGGACTTTTTGGGACTCAGAGGGTGGCTTGTGTTCTTTTGAAATTGTTTTGCCATTTTTTAATTAAAACAAAAGGGTGGGGTGTTGGGGCTCACCCCCCTTTCCCCTGGGAAGAAGGGGCCCTGGAATGGTTGAGGCATACGGGTTTTTCCCTGCTCTCTGGTCACATGTAACCTAGTCCTGTCCTCACTGGCCTTTTCATGTTCCCCTCTCTGCGAATACTGGGGTTTTTTTCCCAGGGGTAGGCAGTCTGGTACTGGCCCCCATGCCGAGAGGCTGGGAGGAACAATAAAGAATATCCATGAACATCTAGCAAATATCGCTTCCCTGATTATTTCCACGGGCATATCAGTCTCTGGGAAAGGTTATTGGAACCCCATAGCAACAGTGGGTGTGTCATTAGTCAATATCTGAGTGTTATGTTTTAACAATTTAGCACAGTCTGTTCACTACATTCGTATAGGTACAATGGTATAGAGTGATTGGCACAACAATAAAAGAATAAGTTCTACATTTCCTCTCTGACTATACAGAATTACAATCTATTTTATATAATAGAATCCTGAAAGTGTTCCCATGAATATTCCATCCAGTATAGTGTATTTATTCAGGCCTTGAATAGAAAACATATATTGATCCACAAAGAACTTCTAAACTGCAGCAAACTTCATAGCTGGAATATTAATGGAAAACAGGGTTGAAATGGATATTAAACTATGTGGATTAATTTAAAAAATCAATTAATATTCAGAGATAACATCTTGCAATACATAATGAACCTTACTCCTGACCTTGTAATAGTTCCCATATTCCTTTTTGCCATGCAAATTGACTTAATATGGTATTATATTTATGTTTACAAAAATTCTCTTATTTTCGTTTACATTTAATATTTCTTTGCTAGATACAGTGGTTGGTTTGAAATACAAAAAGGCAAATTAATGAATATCATGAAGCAGTAGGATGTCACAACTTTTTGGAATTCAGGCAACCTTTTCTTGAATCCTAATTAAACTCCCTAATACCAATTCAGATTTTGAAAAAAAGGAATTGTATCATATCTATACAAGGTGATACTCAGAAATAAAACTTACACAAGAGTGCAAATCTGCTTCAACCAAACACATCTTTACCTCTCTTAAGCTGACAAATCAGCCTTAAGTTTAGAAAAAAATTTCAGAGATCAGAAGTTGTGAACAGAAATCCTTGCAAGGCCTAGCTTGTAATTTACCTTTGGAAAAAATTACACTTTTTGCAAGGGCGGTACTGTAATTGTCAGTCTGGGAGAAGCTTCTCCGTATTAATGGAAAATGCATTTTAACTTTAGATAGATAATAATGACATCATCTCTGTCTATGTGATAGGTATAGAGGCTATTATCACTCTGTGTATGCTCTTCTGCATGAGTGCACATGCTTTTATATTTACATAAAAGCAATCATTAAATTGGTGGCTTGCAGGCTTTGTTCCTCTCTTTTTCTTCTTATACAGAAGAGGTGATATCCCGCTTAGATGTTGACAGTATAAAGGATGCATACAAGCATACTTTAGGAGGGTTAATTTTAATTTTTGACAGTTTGATTTAACTTCAGTTTTGCCTGTCACAAATGAAGCAATATAACATTTATTTCTTGTGCCTCCCTGCACACACTATATATTAATAGATTTATTTTTGTCCAGCTTCACTTCAGATAGCCTTTTTTTTAATATAAGTTATTACTATAGAATGGTTTAGAGTATTTTTTTAATGGAAGATTGGAAAAGTGTGAAAATTATGGTTTCTCATACACATTGTAAGAGATCTAGGTTTGGAACAGAAACTCCCGTCATATGGTATGATAAAGCCTAATTGCTCATGCCATGTTGAATAATATTTTCTCATGAATTCTTGAGAGGAAACCAGTGTATATATGGATAATAAGGATTTTTCAAAAGCATTGAAGATAAGAATGGAACACCCAGTGGTTCACACAGCAGCCCTGCTTGTCAGTTTCTGGGGAAAGCAGAGTCATTATCTAGTTTCTCATTCTAAACCAATTCCTGTAGAAAAACAGCCATGGAAGAAAGGAAAATGCATCTGTGCCAAAGAGAAAGGATAAGAAAAGTTCTGCATTAGGTATCTCATGTATCCTCTACTTCCACCAGTAGAAGTAACCATCTTCTGCAATGGTGACTGAGGAAACACCAATCACATTTACAAGTATCTATGTGGAAATGCTGAAGACTGAAATACATTAAGTCTTAAAAGAAAACAGAAATTACATTTTCCTAATGGACAGCGGTAAACTCAGACTAATTATTTAAAATAGTACATCAAGCACCAGAAACACTTTCTTTGTCTTTTTGGCAGTCAAAAGCAAAATCTCCTCTCATTTTGAAAACAAAACAGGGCAATGTGAAGCAGAGCTTTGTTTTCTAGATTCTTTGGAATTAAAAATTTTGAGAAGGAAAATTATTTTCACTACCTAAGATTTATAGATGGGTAGGTTTTAAACCACGCCAATGTTCTTGGCATTATGATGTGTTAATTGGACTCCTGTATCCAAGATATAGGTCTTTTATAACCTTGTTCTGAGATACAGAAGTCACATATGGACCCTGTATGCTCCACTGCAACACTGAGATCCTAAAATTTCAGGGCTGGTCTCTGAGCATTGCAACACTGACGTATATTTGTACACCTGGGATTATCAGGACATAAACTGAAGGAATAGAAGAGAAGAATGAGACATAGTTGAAGCTTAACAGAGAGAATAAATATAAGGGAAAAGATAAAAACAAACAAATGAGGGCCATTTTTCTTGAAAGAAGAAGGAAGAACTTGTTACATTTCTTATAGCTATGAAAATGTGTAGGCTTGGAGGACTGAGTGTGAAATGTCTCTAGTTTGCCATTAGGAAAGCAATTTTCTGTTTTTTTTCTTTTTATTCTTTTTGAGTGGGCTGGGATACATGCAACCTGTGTTTCTGTTTGGTTAATTTGTTTTTCCCCTCATGACTATCTGTTCCCTAAAAATTTGGCTACTGAGTAACTCCAGTACCTCTTAGTGGATAATATGGGCTAAGACATTTGGCTGCTTTCTCCCTTTCCGAGTGAATCTAGGCTGCATCAGCATTTCTGCTCACCCACCAGTTATGTTCTGATTGCATGGAGAATGAAAATTGAAGGTGGCAGCACCTCTAGCTCATATTATGAATTTCCAATGTGCCTCGGGAGGTGGCATTAGGAAGGGAGAGGGGAACATTAAAAAAGTGAGAAAGTCTTTAAAGAAGATGTGGTCTCATGCCTAAAAGTAAGAACTGGCTTTCCCATAGGAGCAAAGTCTTTGGGATTTCAATCCTTGGGAACTGGGAAATTCAGGAAGGGGTTTGGTACAGCTGCCAACACTGGCAAGAATGTGGGTCCTTGCCATTTGCCCATGTTTTGTAGATGTCCGGAAATCTGCTGCATTTCTGCTAATCATGATGATCAGCTAAGTGGAGGTGCGAGCAGAAATGTAAAGGAGTTGATGATTGCTGGAACAAGAGAGAGTGCCCAAAGAATTGTCTCCATTTGGCACCCAAAAGGAGATGGGAATACTGTACACAGCGTGTGAAAGGCTAAGTTGAAGTTTTTCTGATTCTGCAAAATATCTCTTTAGTCTGTAGAGATTCTCTCCTGTGCAAGGTTATGGACTAACACCCTCCTCAAGCAGGGCACAGTCATGCGCTGTCAGTGCAGGACAACAAATCAAACAGAGCCTATTGCACTTTAGAAGAACTTACTGATTCTTATTTTTTCTGCAGCAAAATTGCTGCAGGGGTTCTTTTAGATGTCCTTTCTGTAAACTTCAGATAGATTTTTTTTCATTTTTAGAACAAAGTTTCAAGCTTCATTAACTTTTCTTTTTTGAGATCTGAGACAGATGCAAAAGATCTATTTTCTTATATAATATGGTTGGTAATGCATTTTTATAATTTTATTTTGCTGGATTTTTGCTCTTTAGAAAAGAAAATCAGTAATGTTCTATCGTATTTCTCTGCCCACCCTGCCGGCCTGGATTTCGTCTAGCTCGGATCTGATCTCTCATCCCCTGGAGAAATGGATTTTACCGTGTCTCCACCGTGGAAAAGATCTGCTGGCTCTGGTCTCGCAACTGTCGGGCGGGCTGGAGGCCAAAAGTCCCTGCGATATGAACAGGAATGAAAGAGCGAGAAATTGTCCGTCCAAACTTTTATTCCTGGGAGCCCGTTTCCTCCCCACGTGGCAGTGAGGGAGCTCGGCAGGACACAGGCACAGCCCAGAAGGATAAACCGGAGAAGGCGGAGCCGAGCCATGTGCTCATCTCCATTATACTGGGGGTGGGGAGAGGGAGTTGCGAGGGGTAACAGCGAATCAGATCCATCCCGGGAGCTCGGGTAAATTTAAGTAAACAGGCTCTTTGGCGGGCTTGGGAACAAAGAACACAGCCTAGCAGCACGTGGTATCGTCGCGGGGAGCCCGGGTAAATTCGAGTAAACAGGACACTTTCGAGGGCTTGAGAACAAAGAGGCTCAGTAGCAAGTCATCACTGTATCGGCCGCACTCAGCAAGCAGCAACAATGTTCATAATATATATCTTGTAGTCTCACTTATGAATTCATATCAGCTTTCAGCTACTGCTGCATGTCTCAGACAACACCTAGACTTCAGATTATTTTGAGTGAAGGAGCAAGGAAACACTGGAGTCCATTGTAGCAAAGTCCAAAATTAAAGATATCACAGAAATTTTTTATGCGTGCAGCCCATTATATCCTTAAACAAACTAAAAAAATTTTGCTGATGTAAATATGTACAGGTGCCCTTATGTTACAATTCAATGAAATACTTACTGAAAAAGATTTCTTGAAATACTTCTATCGAAACACTTCATCAACTGACAGGCAGCAAAACCCAGTAAACTACAACCTGTAAAGTCTTAAGGGACTTAATTATGTTGCATTGTGAGGGAAACTGAAACTTGAAGAAGTTTTGTGTTTCATTTTTTTGTACAGTATGTCATGGGCCACCCTCCATTCCCAATTTCCACTCTTATCCTAAGTGGTTTTCTTTGATTATATCATCTCTGAATATGTTATTAAACAATTTAGTTTGTCCCCTTTTTTTCTGCTCAAAAGAAAATAACTTACAAATGGTTCAATTATTTATGAAAACAAATTATTGCTTTCATATTTCAGTAAAAGCACACACTGGGGTAAGTGTACCCATTAGGAGGAGGATGAAAAATCCTTTTTTAATATAATTCCTCATGAATTGAGCCAGATTCATCAGATGGAGTCAAAGACGTTTTATATCTCCCAGCTATAGGGCAAAGTCTAAAGCTGTGCAGTCCTTCCTAGCCCTCATGCAAGATTCAGTTTAGGATTCTGCTATCCTCCTGAAAACTACAAATATTTTCCTCTGTTTCAATTCATGCATATTTTTGTATTTTCAGCTTCAATCTTTGCAAAAAAACCCCAGAAACCTCAAGAATGTGTTTGTATTCCACTGAATCTATTAGACTTTGGCACCGATTTGAATGATTGTAAAAGAGGCCTCCGACTGGGAACATTTTATGCCTGTTTAGAAGGCAGTTTCACACTGTTAGCACAGCAATCATTAAGGGACCTAAGCAAGGCAGCAGACAATGCTCCTAAGCTTGGCACGAAATAACAGGACAGTCAACATTTGAATCCTAGCAAGTCCCTTACAGGCATTTACCCCTATAATCTTTGATTCCAATTGTATGATAATTATGATAAGTACTCCCTGCAGTGTAGGCACATTAAATGCATACAAAGATAAGTTTCAAAACAGAATTATCAGGATAAAACAGAGAACAATAAAGAGGAAATTAGTCAAGACTGGGAAATCTAGGCATGTGTTGATTTAGAAGCTAGAATTTCCTCCACCTGGGAGTGAACATTTGTAACATCTGTATTCAAAAACAACAGACAGAAGCATAAAAAATAGCATTAAAAGCTTAAAAAATATACTTTTGAATGCCTAGGATGCTGCAGGAAATTAATTTTGAGAAATTGTCCATCATTAATTAATTAATTAAATGTATTAATTTTTATACCCATTTATTTAATAATTCAAGTAATTGATCCATATAGGGTGATACTGATTCTCCCTTGTCTAATTACCTAATGCTGAGAGTGACTAGTAATGGAAAATTATGGAGAGAGTGTAAGATATATGATTTCTACAAAATGAGCCTTTCCCTTGTGTTCTTCTGCTTAGCAATAACCAGAAATCTCTCTCTCCTACTTTACTTAAAATCTGGGTCTCACGGAAGCCTGATTATCTCTCAAGGCTCATCCCTCCTAGCTGGTAGAAATGTACATTTCCTGGGAGAATTTTAGAGAAAAGCAAAACCCCTCCAGTTTGCATGTGTTTCCACTTAAAAGTTATTGTCTGATTTCCTATATTTTACTCTGATCTATATTAATTTCTGTACAAAGTCTTCTCATGAAAAGTGTTTTTGAAGGACTTTTACTTTTCCTTGCTATAAGAAAAATATTAGTCTGCCACTGCCTCTGCTAACAAGTTGCTATCTGTGATATATGGACAATTATATACAGTCAGCACTTTAAAGTTTATCTCTTAAAAAGAAATGTTTGTCTTCATTTGATGAAATTTTGAGTAACTGGAATTGCATGTCGTTTCTTAAAAATGCCATAAAGCCTAAAATCTGCTAGGCTGAGATTTACTGGCTGAGCAGGGGGAGAGGTGATTCAGCCATGTCCATTATTACTGATTACATGCTTGTCTTGCCTGACCTGCTGGCTGAGCAGCTCCCCAGTGCCACCAGTGCTTTTTTATCCACAGCAGAGATGGTGCCAGGTAGGCTTTCTGTCTACAGTGAGTGCAGCTGTTTGCATCGTGGCTTCTTCCACTCTCTGCAAAACACATTTTCTTCTGGGGGCAGAGGATTAAATCAGGATTGGCAAAAGCAGTCTTCTAGTATCAGAGGCCTTTTAATGACCTAGTCATAATCTCCACCTTAAATATGACTACTGTTTGCTTTTAGTTTTGGTTTTTTGGGTATTTTTTTGTTCCTATTGCTTTTACCATGAGGTTGCTTCAGAAGAAAACCTCTTATCTCTGAGGTTCAGAGCCTTTCTTTTGAAATGCATATGGTCATTCTTTTCCCAGGTTTCTTCAATGTTTTTTAATTTACATGGTGATCACACTGTTTAATATGTATAACATACTTTATGTATCTCCATAGTTGTCTAAGTTAAAAAAAATCCATCACTTTCCTTCCCTCAGCAGGCTTTCTGACCCCTTGGTTATCCTAATAACTCAGAGTTTCTTCTGGTTTTGGTTTCTCTTTCTAAAGAATTTTACATGTTTCATCGAGAAGGCTGATATCCCTTAGCTGTGGCACAGGTGTAACCTTTGGGTTGCAGAACAGACATAAGAAAGGAATGCAAAAAGAGGGAGATGAGAGACTCCTTACAAACACTACCTTTTCAAATCTTCTGGTAGTGCTAGAGGGAAAAAATGGGCAACTTTCTGCAAGATTTGATCTTTATGAATCTAACTAGCCAGTCCACTCCCTCCTCTCTTCTTTAAGATAATTTGGATGTTCAAAGAAGAAAAATGGCAATATGGGCTCTGTGCAATGTCTTTCACATAGATCAAGGAACCTATGTGGAAAAATTCTGGAACACCAGTCCCTGTCATAGTGTTTGCAGTAGCAGGACCTAGTTTAAGTTCAATCCTGTAAAAAATAGTACTACAAGCAAGCCTTTCAATTTTATCCTTTATTATGGAGTTCAATGCTGATCATTCTTAAGGTTTGAAACAAAAATAAGCCTTTTGTTGTTGAAACACTCCAGCCTTTCCACTCCTTTGAGAAAGACTAAAAAAGAATACCAATAATTTTCATTGTTTTCTGTTCTCTAATTACAGATTTTAGACGCAGTCCAGTCATTTTCGTTTTGAAGACTTTATTTCTTTCATTTGTTTAATGTTACCATACTATTCACCAGTGTTTGTATACCAATAAATTTAACAAAAGAAGAGGTTCTAGCCTTTTCTTTCTCTAAAAGCTCAACATCTTCATCACATATTTGTGTTCAGCAAAAAGCAATAGAACATTTTCTCTGTCTGAAATGCATCTGTAATTTAGACGTAAAATTTAAGATTCAAGGCACAAAGATATTTAGGCCTAATCAAGAAATTACTATGATGGTGTGTGACTGAAGCTTGCTGGGAAGTAGGCAGTACAAGAACTGAGAAGTTTGAGCATCTTTTCCATTAAAATTATTGCATTATCTCAGTATGGTACAAACCCAACAAAGGAAGTTACTAAGCAATTCTAAGGAAGGAGAGCCATGATCCAGCCCTTTACTAAGTTCCTGCATAAAACTTGTCTGTAAAGCTCTGTCAAATTGCCTACTTTTTCTTTTATTCCTTTGGCAGAAGCACATTAACTTAAAACCAAAGTAGGAATATTGCCAGCAAATCTTTTAAGGTGAAATGAGCTTGGGACTGAAAGCTAAAAGTATTAGAAGTGTGGAAATTATAGAAGTGCAAATTATACACATTAGTTTGAATGTCTGATGAACCACTAAATGTTTTACATAATGATTTTTTTACACCTGTACAATTTAATTACCACTTTCTTATCAATAGTCTACTCAGGGTATACCTTTAGCTACTTGCCAGATGAGGTCCTTCTATAGAGAAAGATTTTAAGACAAGGATTTCCAGATGTGCCCAAGGGAACTAGACATCTGGCTTCGAGTGACCATGAATCTTAAAGAACTAAAATGTTTCTGTAAAGGATTGCAGAATCCTCTTTCATTTTTATTCTAGTGGTGCTTAGAAACCTCACTTATGCTGGCTGTTAAGGACATAAAAATGGTATTAAAAAGCCTTAACTACAACTGCAAGTAGATGCCTTTTTTTTTTTTTTAATAAAGAAGTATATGATAAGACTGTTCCTCTAGT
>VYZQ01013959.1:12512-42811 GCA_013400655.1 Mystacornis crossleyi | reverse complement strand
ACCACCACCACCACCCCCAAGCAGCTCCAGCTCGTGCCATGGCTGCTCCTGGGACACGTGGCTCTCTCATGCCAGGTGCACCATGCAGGTCTTGGCCATGACAGCCTGCGCCACATCCCAGCAGAGGTTTAATGAATGAGAGGTTTGTGTTTTCTCCAAAAGTGAGCTCTGGCTGGGCTCAGGTCCCCTAAATTCCTACAGTGGAGAGGAAACAGGCATCAGTCCCATGCTGGCCACATATTCTTTGCTGCTTGAACTAGATGTGATTTGGTAGGACTGGGTTTGATTTTTATTTTTTTAACCCTTGTTCTTTTTGTTCCTTGGGAGTATTTTGAGTTGCTGGATTTCTCATGTTTCCCTGCTGCTTCTAACAAGAAAAAGAATGGGGTTTTTTTATGTAAATGAGGCTGTAAAATCTTGATAGAGACACATATCTGCTCTCCCTGCCTTGTCACCACAATTATTCTTCCATTGCCACATAGTGTTTTTTCCAAGAAGATGTATGCTTTCAACACCTCTCAGCCCTTCTGGTGATGTCAGGAGATGAAAACTATTCCCAGTACAACATGGAAGAGTAGAGGGAAATGGAGTTAGAGGGAAATTGGGCCTTAAGAAAATGATGCATCATGAGAGAAATTTCACTCTTGCCTACTCTCCCAGGCCACATGGGTGCTATATCCACACAAAGAAAAATACAGTGTGATGAAGAAGGACTTGGCTTATGGTGCATTTATCCTGGTGTATTCCCTTGCTTCCGAGCCCATTAGGAAGGGTAATATTCTCCAAGTGTGCCAACCTCTTGTAGTTACATAAAGGCATCAAGCAAGGTCCCAAGTAAGCAACCAACTTCAGCAGGAGCCTGCAGGTCCATTTGAATGATCTGACTCCTGCTTTCGTCGTGCTGAAAGGTTTGGTGCAAAAATACCTCACAGCAGTTCGTTGCGAAACTGAGTTCAGCTGTGACAGTAAAAAGTATCTTTTTCTTCAACTATTTCATCAGAATTTGTGCTGTTATGTCTGTGTTTGGGAAATAAACATGAAGTCATGTAGGGGGCTGCCCAGCCCTCCTTAAACATGTCTTCCTTTGGGAATGTTAACAGATAAGGACTTCGTATGGTTTAGGTAGAAGCTACTGCCAAGAGCAGCAAATGATAGCTGGAGTTTTTGTTCACTAGACAGTCACATCATTGCAGCTGTTTGAAGTGTGGTCTAAAAGTGCTGATGTCCACAGACAGCAGACACAGGTTCTTGCAGCTGAACGTGTGTCAAAATGCCACATTTTCAGCTCTTCCAGTGTTGGGTTTGCTTTTCTTTAATTCTTTGCATTTTTTGCTTCTCATGCAGCAGGCTCGAGCATCTTTTGGTGCACCCATGTGCTACCACAAACTAAAGACCTCCCTGAGGCATTGCTAATTCACATGCTAATGCGATCTGCCCCAGGAAAGGCATGAGTCAAGCCATTAGAAACCTGAAGAACAAGCCAGATGAATATTGTGGGCAGCAGTGCATTTGCTGAGGTGGTCAAAGCCGGTGAAGAGGAGATGAACAGCTCCCAGTTTGCAGAAAGTGTGTAGGGCACTCGAAGTCTGCAGTGAACATAAAAACTGCTTCATGCCTAAGTCAGTAATAAAAAGAGCATCAAAACTGGAAGTCCACGTTGGGAGGGAAACAAACTGTGCATTACTAAGGGATTACTTATGTTTGTTGAGTAGAAAGGAGCAGTGAACCAGAACCTTTCTCTGTGCCACATGCAAGACCCTTTGGCACCTGGGGTGTTACTGTGAGGCAGAAATGAGAACCATTCTGACCTCACAGCTGCCGATGGATTGATCTGCACAGGAAATCCAGCACTTTTTAGCACTGGAAGAAGCCAAGTGTTCAGTGAGACCAATGCAGTCTGCGCTGTAGCAGTGACAACTGCAGAAGCACAGAGAGAGCTGTTGTGATTCAATACTCATGCTTGTCCTCTCCGGTGTTTACAGGAGCCGTGGCCACACTGCAGGGTTCATGGAGCCCATTAACAGAAAGAACTCTATGTGGAATGTGGTCTACTTGAGATGGTTACTTTCCTTCCTTCCTGGCCTGGCCATTTCCCCCAGCCTCCCCTTGTATTTTGAAAAGGAAAAATACAAAAAGTAATGAATTTTCCCTTCAAACTGGGATAACAAAAATGATACCCAAGCCTGCAGCTTAATGGCAAGGAATCAAGGAGAAAAAGCGGTTGCAGGTGACTCTCAATCCATTTTGCTGGTAAGTCTTTCTCACACCAAGGGCTGTAACTCTATGAAATCACAGAATCTCAGAGGGTCTCACAGGAGAGCAGGAGCTGCATTGCTGGAGTGTGGGTGGACTCTCCAACCCGTCCCAAGGGGACAGAGCAGGGGGCTCCCACGCACATTTCCAAGGCACTGCACGACTGTAGGATGAAAACGCTGGTGAAAGTGTAGAGGAAAGTGAAGAAGTATCAGGAGAGCAATAAACAGGGCACTTATCTCCTCCTTAATCACGGCCCAGGCTTCAGGAGGTCTGCAGGGAGAACTAATGGATTAAATACAGGTATTAAGTGAAATCTTGGAAACATTTCCCTCACCTGGCAGGACTGAGAAGCCAGTGGTAATGAGGGAGTGCTCCCAGTGCATTTGAGCTGTGAGAGGTGACCATGGTTGCTCCTTTACAGCCATGGGATTGAATAACCTGGGCTTTCCCTGTTGCCCAGAGCAATCTTCAAATTTCCTGAATATGTCCTTCAGCAATTCCCAGGTAAACTCAGTGAGGTGCTCCTTTTCAAATTGCTTTCGGCCTGAGGAGGAGGTCAGTCTGTGTTTTATTTCACTTGCTGCAATGCTTGACCATCTCCAGATTATGGGGCACACAAGCAAAGAGCCGCAGCTCTTCTGCAGCCAAAGATTACAGCAGCATCCCAAGAGATGCCCTGGTCAGTTAATGATATGACCTGCAGGAAACCTTCCATGGGTGTCCTCAAAATGCTTTTTATGTCTCCAGGTGCCCTTCTGTCAGAAGGAAGGCTCCAGAATGTGTGGCTGAAGATGAGGGGTGATTTCTGTCCTGGTGTCACAGGTGGCTGAGTGCAGATGGGAGCTCACCAGGAAGGTTTCAGTGAGTACAAGCACTGTTCACAACTGGGAAGTGGAGGTTAATTACAGACCTTAGTGCAATGGGGTTTGATGCTGGCTGCATTCCCAGGCCATAAGATCTCACCTTGCTTTCAGCAACGATTCAGTCATCTTTCCTCCTTCTTCCTCTCCTAGGAACTCCTTTGCCTTAAAAATATTAGGAAAAGCAGTGCTTTTCATAACTTCAGGGGTTTATCCAGAATGTGTGAACTAGGGCAGTGTGAACTGCCCCTCAGGTGACTTCAGCTCAGCAGGGTATGAGTGGTTATCTGCTGTCTCCTTGACTAAGCGGATGGAATGGTTGGAATCTCTTCATGACCAGGTGGTTTGTGAGCAAGTGCTCACAGAGAGGGCAGCTCTGCCCACAGCTGGAACCAACACGGTGATCTCCACTCCAAAAACCAAGCTTCTAGTGCTGGGCAAAGTTAACACATCTGTTGGGTGAAAGCAAATCACGTTAATAAATGGTATCATAATTCAAAGTAATTTTTGAATATAAGGCTAAATTAAAGTAATACACTTCTTAGGGACAAATCAACACCAATCAGGCTAATCAAACTGTCATCTAAAATAATCCAACACAAGTAGAAAATCCTATTTAGCTCAGTGATGATGCCAGTCATTTTATTCAGAGTATGAAGAGAATCCTTCATCTTTGAAGTCAGTGGCATTAGTTTCTCCAGCTCCTTCTCCCTTTCTTAGCACACTTCCCCTTGCTCTTGGAGGGTCACTGGCTGGGATGCCTGTCTCCCACACTCCTCATGCCACCACTACCTAAATAAAACCTCAGTGGAAGTGATACTTCACCAACACACACCATTCAGGTGCCGAATTGTCTTCAGGGGTTGCTTGAGCATTACTGGGAGTAGAGATTCCTCTTATATTTTAGACAAAACTCGCTGCTGGCACTTGTATTGGCAGTGGGAAAAGGCCAGGTCGATGAGGTGCAGCCAAGATCAGGGTCAAGGCCAGGTCTGCCCGGAGCTGTGCTGGGTGGCTGTTGTGGGGCCACGGGTGACAGTGACAATAACAACACAGCAGTGGCCTTGCCACTCAGAGCTAATGTCATAATTCAAGCAACAGTAATTAAAACAAAGCAGCAGGGTATTCTTTGCATAGTAAGCCCCTCCTTTAAATGAGCATCTGCCCTCAGACCCCTGGGCTAACTCTGCCCACTGGTCCCACTGACAGGGCTGTATCAGAACCGTGCCTCTGAGAGGCAGCCTCAGGTGAAAACAGGATGGGAGGAGATGGGCAGGGAAATTAAGAACTAACAGCTAATGCATTTCATCAGGTACACACAGGCTTTGTCATCTCCTCACTAGCTTGTAACACACACACCATCCCACCACTGAACTCACTCTGTGGCACAGAGGTACATGGGTTGCTCTGGAGAAGCAGGAGTGCCATCAAACCAGATTCCTTAGGAGTTCATCTGGCTTTACGCAGAGATTTGCTTCAAAAGCACCCTCATGTGCACCCTGCACAGAGTTCACTGGCCCCGTGGTTTAATTGCTGTGGCCCCGTGCTGTCCCAAAGCTGCCAAAGTGCTTCTGGAGCACAGCTGGCAACAGCAGCGATGGCTGAGCTTGCAGCGTAGGGCATCCAAGCCATAACCAGCCTGGATGTGAAGTGGTACCACAAGAGCCAGCTCCCGTGGCTCCGTCTGCAGAGCAGCACACTCACAGCCTGGACAAACGACCTGTGAGAAGCTGGGATATTACTGTGTATTCAAGAAAGTGTCTCCGTGACACCTGCTGTCCCACTTGGGTGACAGGCTTGGTCACCATCAGGGTGTCAGGAACAGACAGGGCTGCTGCAGGCTGCTCCATGGGGACATCGATCCTGTGAGTTCATGGGAGGAGCAGATCCTCGGGGGAAAATGGGAAATCACCACGTAAAGGTGCAGCATGACCTCTGGAGCCACGCGATCAAGTGAGACAAACACCCTTCTTGTATGGCAGACTTCCTTCTTCATGCAGCCGCCAAGAAGTCTCAGCTGTGATTTTTTCCAGCTGTGCTGGTGGCAGATGCCTGTGGGTGGATTTTGAACTGGAGGGTTTAGCTGCACCGGTGCAAAATCCCTGCTGTAAACAAGGCTGATGTCTGTATCTGCCTTTCATTCCTGCAGCAGCCCTTTCCACTCTCCCCCTTCTCCTCTCTAATAAAGACGTCTTGGCAAGCTTCCTGTTTTTCAAGAAGGCTCATAGCTGCCAGTTGCCCTGGCTTTGGCTTCATGCAGGCCTCTTCCTCTGCCCCTATTAATTCCCCTGTAAATCGGATCATGATGAAAGGGAAGCGGCAGTGTAATTTAATTGTCCTCCAAGCACAGCGCGCTGGAGAGGGATGCTGGCGAGGATAAGTCCTACTCATGAGATGCCTTTTTTATCCATATATTTTACTTTGCAGTGAGATGGGGGGGTCAACATTAGCTTCCTCTTGCCAGGTGCCTTCTCGTAATGGCCAGGAGTGAATCCTGGAAGTTCGCTGTGCTGCAGGTTCCCTTCATCGGGAGAACAAGAAAATTGATATGTCCCCACTCTGTCCTCGATGTAGGGGTGGGGGATGGGAATTAATTAGGCAACTGTTGGACAGAGCTCTAAAATATAATGTGCTCCCTCATTGTGGCTGTCAGGCAGCCCCATAACTTGGCAGAGCATTGTTGGATCCTATCCTGTCTCCAGTGAGTGGGAGTTGGGGGTGAAAAGGGGATGGGGAGCAGAGAGATCCGTGTCAGAAGTGTTTCTCTAGAGAGACAGGTCCCTTAACACAGAGAGCAGGGGCAGCAGCGGGAGTCCCACAGCTGATGTGGGTTGTGAAATGGCTCTGGAGCTCAATTTAAAAGCAGCAGAGGCTTGGGCACACAAAAAAACCACGCTGGGTAGGAAGGTGCAGCACATGAACCGATCCCCAATGCCTCTGTGTCGCTGAGCTCTTCCCCCCAGGCAAGCCCACGGTAACACGGATTACGGTACAGGTTTTCCATCAGGGCTTGCTGGGATGCCTGCTTTCCCAGGCAGGGTGGTAGCAGGGAGATGGACAGCTCCTCTGCTCTGGCTGAGGCACAGTGATGTGTTTGCCATCTCATCTTTTCTTCAGCTTTTCCTTGGGGACAGCGTTGGCTCTTTTCATCCTCTTAACTTCTTAGCATTCCACTAAAACTTTCACCAGTTTCTAATCCTTTAGGGAACAGTCTCTAGCAATTAGGAAACTGCATTTAAAGTGATGTTTTACTGGAGATCTGCTAGCTGATGTAGTGAGAAAGCTCAAGAAAGGTGTTGAGCTGGAGTCAAGGGGCACTGGGACTTTGATCTGAGGTGAATTTATTCCCAGAGACTCTGATACTCTGATGTGTGAGCTCATGTATGATGGAGAGATCAGCAGAAGGTGCCTCCTGCATGGAGGTGGAGGGCCCTGCACAGCTTTCCTTGCCCAAATGGCAGGAACAAGATGGGAAAGAAGAGTGAGGCAACCTTGAGCCTCTTCACAGGAGCTGAGACTCTAATTGCTGCCATCACCAGACTTGTCACCAAAAGGAGTCTGCTCTTAATAAGAGGTAACCTGAAACAATCACTCGTACAATGTGCAGCACCGCTGGAACCTCTCAGCCCTTCAGCTGCTGCTGGACAGCAGAGACCATCAGCTGCAGCAGCTGGTAGCTGCAATTACGTTTTCATTGTTTGGGTTCTTCTGTGCTCTCTGCCCTGAAATTCCCAAGCTGGTCTTCGGTTCCTCTCCCCCATCAAGACCAAAAGGTTTTGCTGGTAAAATACTCCTTTTTCCATACTTTAAAATGTCTGGTGTAGAAAATGTACATGCTCCTGACTTTCCCTTCAGGTGTCTTGTGATTTAATTAATCCCAAGTCACATTTGAATATCTCTGAGACAGAGGCACAACACTGATCCACTTGCATAGGAAAAGGCATGCAGGTAATTCCTTCTGTTTCTCTCAGTATGGGGAGAATGTCTGTCAGATGGAGAGTCACTTCCTTACATATTTCTGATGAATTACTGTTTTCTTTTAAATCCTATAAAATAATTATATGAGTTGGTGTGCTCTTGAGAATACTGGCCCCAGAATTATTGCTGGATGAGCTACTTATTGCTGAACAGTGTTCAGCCTTCTGCAGGCTGCCTGTCTCTGCAGCTGAAAGAGACCAGGTTTAGATTAGATATTAGGAAGAGATTCTTCACTGTCAGGGTGGTGAGGCACTGCCACAGGTTGCCAGAGAAGCTGTGGATGCCCCATCCCTGAAAGTGTTCAAGACCAGGCTGGATGGGGCTTGGAGCAGCCTGGTGCAGTGGGAGGTGTCCCTGCCCATGGCAGGGGGGTTGGAACAAGATGACCCAAACCATTTTGTTAACATCAGTGTGAGATGGACTGGTAAAGATCTCCCATGTGAAGACTGGTCCTCACCTGCCTGGATTTGGCTGTTCTTCTGACCAAAAATGATAGGAAGTGCTCTGCTGGACACAGCCATTCTGACATCCAGAAGCAGTTAAGGAGCAAGGATGTACCAGGTTCACCAAGTGACTTCATCTGCAGTGGGACTGAGCCCCAGTTCCCTGTGACTCCTCATAGCTGTGTGCTCATGGCCACCACATCCCTGTTTCCTCGCCAGACATTCTGGAGTACCTTTTTCTCATTTGGAGTTGAGTATCCACCTGCCAGGCAACTCTAACTGGTTAAATGCAAACCTGTGTCTAAATCAAATTCCAAATTCAAACACAGTCATCACCAAGGACACAGCTGCTGAACAGGCAGAGTAAGAAAGAGACACAAAGCAGAATGGTAGGCAAGCACACTCAGACTTTGACACTGAGATGTTTATAACCCAGACTATTTACAGTGAGATGTCAAACATAATTTGAGGATTAACAAGTAATCTTGCAACGAAGCAGGTAGGAAAAATACCAGCAGCAAAACCAGATCTGAGATGCCTCTGAGCCCAGACACCTGAAGGATGGTTTAGAAAGGATGACATAACTCTGACAAACCCCTTCAGTTTCCATGTCATAAGGAACTGCAACATCAGACAAACTGAAAATACAACCTGATTAGCACATAAGACTAAATCCATTGTTCTGTCCCCACTTGGCCTGCAGGATATCCCGGTCTGCCATGGTTTCTGTTTTTCTTGTAAGTAAATCATGTAAAGAACTTGCCACACAGAAGTCCCTGCTGGGAAATGCTAGGTATTGACAGCAACCACCACAATCTTGAAAGCTTAATGAGTAACTCTTTCTGTATATCCTACATAGAGAAGATATCTTTGAGTAGACCAAATTGAAAATACCATGTCATTTGTTTGAGCTCACAGCACTATTCTCTGGTGCTGTGTGAATGACAAATTCCTGGAAAAACACTCCCAAGGTGAGGATGTAATATGCATGCCTGTGTTTGCATGTGTACAGGTTTATATAGGGAGACTGTTAAAGTACCTGTACCAGAAAGAAATATGTGGCTTGTCTCTAAGATGTTCTCCTCTGCTCAAGAGGCGAGGTGTGGAACACAGTGCCCTTAGGTGAGGTTGTCTTATCTCACATATTTATGTACAATTAAGTTAACTCAAGGCTTACCTGATCTTAAACCTTGTACAAAGCTGTCGGGCCCAACGCTGCAGCTTTGTGCCTGTGCCTTGATGGCGCTGGAATCTGTGTGTCATCTTGAGTCTAAGTGATTTTACTGGGATTTGGTGATAAAGTGCGTGGGGTTTCTGGTATTTGATGTTCAATAGGGTTCACCTATTCTACATAGAAATAGGCACATTTTAACTTCTTGTCCCCATTGCTTGATGAATAGGCAGCCTCGGAAGGCGGTCAGAACACTTCTGTTTGGTGCCACTCTCGGCCCGCAAAGTCTGGAGTTGGAGCGGGGAGCAGAAGTGAGCCTGCGATCGTGCTCTTGGCAGTACAGCACAGACTCACAGCCTGGGTACCAGAGCAGCAGCAGGAAACAAGTGTGTCCAATTTCTGTACAGGATGTGATTTCCATGCTCATCAGATCATGGAAACTGGAATAAATAGAATTAATGATCTCTTGGGACCATTGCAGACAGTGTGAGTGGAAGTGCTTCCACAGAGAACTGCACTTTCCCCCTCTAAGTGCCCTGAAATGCCCTCACCAAGTATACAAAGAAGGAAAATCCTGCTGTTATCCTACACTTTCTCCAACCATCTTCTACATCAAATGATCACAAATGAATGAAGGATGAGATTGGAAGCAAAGGCAGGAAGAAAAGTTCAGCACTCCCACTGCAGAGAGGATGCTCTGGAAGAATCACTGCTGAACCTGGTGCTGCTCCTGAAGACTGATCAATATTCAGAGTAGTAAAGGGGCCCAGAAATCTGGCAATTACCTAGAGAGGAGCAAGGTGCACAGCAGGACCCTGTAATAGCTTGATATGCCCAAATCTTGGAATATCTTGCTGTGCTCCGAGTTACAGCATCCTCGAAGGGGTATATTAGCACTGTGGGGTGACAAACTCCACAAGAGTCCAGCATCATGTTTCCCTGATTCTCCATTTTTAGCCTCCAAACCCAGGGCCGTTTGGGGGAGTGGTGTGTGCTGAGTGGTATGTGCTCCTTGCTGAGGAGCAGTGATGGAGCTGGGAGGACACAGACCTGGGACCAGCAGCAAAGCCAGGTCCTAGAATTAGGCAGGGGGAAGATAGGGAACAGTCCCTCTAGCAGGAGAGACTAAATAGATTAAGACTCTGTCCTTTCCTTCTGGGAGGTCTGTCTTGCCTTCTTGGGAGCTGGTCAGATCCTTGGAGAGGTAGCTTTGAGTGCTGGAGTGCTCCCGGGACTGTGGATCATGACTTACAGCAAGGTCTGGTTTTCTCTGCTGGTTACAGAGCCTTTGTCATTCTGACACCACCATGCCCCTCTCCTCAAGATCCCACATGTGTATCTCACCCTACAAATTGCAGCCCCGATTCTGAAAAGACCCACTACTGAGATGGCAGCTACTTATTAAAGATCCAGTCTTCACAGTAGAAAAGGACCTGGAAAAGAAATGAAAATTTTAATTAATGCTACTGATAGTTTATAGAAGAAAAGCAGTAAGAAACACCTTTGGTGTGAGACTGATATTAAACTATTTTTAAAATTACTTTTCCTCCTTTGAAAGCAGAAAATAATTAACTCTGAAGTGCTGGCAGTGCAATACCAGCTCTGAGTGGTGGTGCATATATTTAGTACTTTAGTTGTCCAGTTCTGAGAGATCCCAGGGGACAGAGTTTATAACAAGTATATTACCTCCTCATCAAAGAGATATTTTTTTCATTTTAGAGGAAAAGCATAGCTCAATAAATGATGTTCACCAAATCCCAAACTAATTGAAGTTGGGAAGGTGCTCCAGAGGCCATCCAGCCCAAGGCTCTGCTGGAGCAGGCCCAATTAAAGCAGGTTATTTATGGCTTTGTCCAGCAGAGTCATGAATAGCTCCAAGAAGAGAGTTTTCCTAGTTTTTCTGGACTCTGTTTCAATCTTTGATGACCGTTAAAGGATAAAGGAGATTTTCCCATACCACATCCAGATTGCTCACATGCCACCTCATGCCTGTTGTCTCTGCTACAGTGCATCTCCAAGAAAAATCTGGCTCCATCTTCTCTGTGCCTTCCCATTGCAGACAACATTAAGATCTCCCCACACCTTCTCTTACATCTGAACAAACCCAGTTCACCCAGCTTCTCCCCATATGTCACACACTGCCCTGCCCTAACCATCTTGGAGACCCGCTGCTGAACACCATGTTAATGTGTTTCCTCACTGGGGAACCCCAAAATGGAGAATATACTCCAGGAACCTTATTAGGTTGGGTGAAACATACTGATTCTGCAATTGGAAGTCCCAAGTTTAGTGTTAGCAAGACTAACTAACTTATCCCCAGCCTCAGGATAAGACGTTTCCCTCTCTCTTGCTGCCAATACATGCCCATAACCAGACCAGGGATTTTGCAGTGTGGCAGGAATGCTTTCAGAAAAAAAATACGGTTTCGGCAGATAATTAAAAATAAAAATAGGTGTAGGTGTCAGATCAGCCATGAGTCCAAACTGTCACAGGTGCTAGCTCTGAATAGCCTTTGAAATGCACACCACAGCAGAGGAGGCAGCTGCACACACAGTTCGGGTGCATCCTGATGCGAGCAGTCCTGCCAGTGTGGGATCACAGCCCACTCCCATTCTGCGGGATGACCAAGGCAGCAGCCGATCATGGGGCAAGAGGAGAAGCAGATTTAGGACCCTGCAGCTGCCCTCAGTGCAGGAGGGGTTGTCAAGGGAAAGCTGCTGCGGAAATCACACCACGTAAGAGCTGCAGGACTACAGGTGCACATCCCCTGATGTTCCACACCTCTTGCAGGTAGAAGAGAAAGACATGGGGGTGGATACATCCAGGCAGCCCAGAGCTGCTGCAGATCCTTTGTCTCCAGGCCGGTCTTTGTCTCAGCATTGATGAGAGTTCAGCAGATCCCTTCTCTGGTGCCGAGAGGGTGGGTGACGGGGGGCAGTAACGGAGCGAACGCAGGGGATTTTAAGGAGCATCAGCTGAGCGTGTCGACTTGGAGGCAGAAAGAAGTGCCAAAGGAAAAGTGAGGGACAGCGGAGTGCTCCCTCCCTGCCACTATGCTGCCATGCTGCTGCTGCTGGCAGGCAGCGGGGTTAAGTCTTTGTGTGGCTTGAAACAGCTTGCAAAATATTGTTAAACGGCTTGAAATTCTCAAGGTGATTTGGATCAAAGTACAGACGTTCAGTACTTTTATTATTTATCTTTGTGAGTTGATGGGGTTTTTTCCCCTCTATTAATCAGGCTGTGACTTCATGTGTATTTCTGTGATAAATTGCTCACCTTAATTGTTGTGTCATTTAGAAATAAGCAAGGGAAGATTTTGCTATATTATGCATGTAGATATTCCATTTTACTCCAATGGACTGTTCCAGGTATGTGAAAGAACACCGAGAGGCAGATGCCAACCTAGAGAATGCATTTTTACAGCAAAACCTGTTGTTACAGCCGAGTTCCCATGTCCAGAAGGTTGAATTATCAGGAGTAATTTCCATCCCATTGCTCACGACAAGTGCATGGAGGATGCGTCTCTTCATAGCCATCTCTCATCCTCCAGTATTCACTCAGAGTTATAGCTCTGCCATTTTACAACATCAGAAATCCTCCTGAGAAGCTATTTGCAATGCATATGAGTGTTTTTTAATTTAACATTTGTTTTCAGGAGCAAACAGGCGATTGCCTCGAGAAAGGAGAATGAATGAACCCCACAAAACTCACATTGGCCTCACATAACTCATCAGTGTTAGAAGACTCTCCGCACGGTGCTGCCAATATTGTTAAAACGTCACCTGTTATTTATGCCACTGCAGCCAAACGTGACATTTATGGCTGTAAATGAGCAGCAGGCTTGACGAACAAGTGGAGAGGCTGAGTCCCCGTGCCTGTCGCTGCCCTTGGGCTGCACTGCCTGCTGCAGTCCAGCCCGGGGACAGCCGGCACCTTCCGCACTGCTGCCGCAGTCTCACGTCTCATAAAGTTCGTGGCTAATTGAAAAGTGCTTACTCCTCTTTAACTCCAGCACTTAGTGCTGCCTCTGTGGTTTTTTGGAGGGAGAAGCAGCCAATGACCCTACTGCTAATGAAGAGTTGAAGTTTGAGCATAAAGAGGCAATTCACTGTAGGTCATGTATGGAAAATGCCTCTGCCTGCCCGGAGCTGTTGTGTTTCTTCAATGCGCAGGTTTTTTTTTTTTTTTTTCCCCTGGCACTGCTGAAGCTAAGCTGCCAGCAGGGTATAAACTGAAAGGGATTCAATTACAGCCTGTCTACTCTTCATCAGGGGTGCCCAGGCTTCCCCGCCCTGCAAGCCATGTAGCAACCCCCCGGACAGTCCCGAGCTGCTCTACACAGAACTGCTGAGTACACCCGTGGGTGCTGTCCCCCGGTGAGAAATGACCCATCTGCGTACCCTGCCCCACCTCCCAGCCCTCCACTGGCACTTCCAGGCTTGGAAATGGCTGTTGGGTCCCCAGTTCCTCAGGGTTGCCAGACCTGGCAGCCTACCAGAGCAGCTGGGGCTTGGCTGAACAACAAAGTTCCAACACGGGAGGTGGGTGCTGCAGGTTTGGAGCCAGCACTGTGGAAACAATCCTGTACTTGCAGGAAATGATGGATATATTTTCTCTTAGGATGGGTAAAAACGAGTCTCTCAGAGATCTGGTTCCCTCTGTGGAAGTGCTGACAAACCCCACTGTGTGCAGACAGACCACTTCTGAGCCCGCAGGAGTCTCCTTGGTTCTTTCCAAGGACAATTTCTGGAGGTCAGCTACAGTCAAGTAATTGTTGCAAGGAAAAATTTTAGCATCGAAATAAGAACATTGTGTTTGAAAAAACCAATTAGATTCCTTCCAAACCCACAACCTGTTGTTCTGTGGGAGGCCTTCTGATCTCAAGTCCTACTTAGTAAAGACAAGAAGTGAAAGCGACAAGCAACAATTATTATTGCAAACCTTAACGTATGTAACAAATGACAATAACAGAGTCTAGTGGCTGTGCAAACAAGTCACCAGCTAGGAAAGAAACAGCTGATGGAAGAAGATAAAACATTAATGAAAAAATCCTCGGTTTAAAGATTAAGGGCAAGAAGGCATTATTTAAGTGTACTAAGACCTAATGAAATTGTTGCAATCATACAGGAGAACAGGAATCGTAAGGACCTCTTGGACCATCAAATCCTCGTGCTATCTGTATTGCCATACCAAACAATCCTCTTCACGGAAATAGCGGTATTAAAGTAGTTCTTTTTGTCCCCAGATCCCAAGGGATGGAGGACTGTGCGGAAAGCATTTTAGAACCTGATATTTTTGTTGGTTATAACCTGCTTGTAATTTCATACCTAAACTTTTTTGTTAGCATTTCACACCCATTCTCTCTCTGACAAAAATGCCACTCATCAAATTCAGTAATGTCTCTTCCCTTTGTTAGTCCCTGTAGCTCCCTGTGTTAAAGGTGGCAGAATTGCCACTTGTGATAACACAAAAAGAAGAAATATTCATTGAATATTTATGTTGTGTATTTGGAAAGAAATGGGACGTGCTTGTTTCACAGGAAGGAAGAAATATATTCTATCTCATCAGTAGCAATGGAGGATGCAAGCAGCCATCACAGCAATGCACAGAAGTAGTACCAGAAAATTGGTGACCAAGAATTTTGAAAGAAGTGTCTGAGGAGCTTTCTGAAACACTGACAGTATTTGTAGAACATACTGAAAGTCAGAGAAAGCTACAAAGGGCCAGAGAAGTGACTGCTGGTTGAACAGCATGACCCAGGGTTGTGCCCAGAAATGAGGGCATTATGTACCGGGCACTGCTCGCCTGCATGTGCAGAAGATTTGGTTGCAAGTCTGTCTGGTCCCCCCACAGGCAGACTGGGCACCTGTGCAGCTGGTACTGCATGCCTGGTGTCATTCTGATCATGTGCCAGCCAGCAGCATGCCAGCCCCTTCAAACTGTGAGTCCATACCTGGATTTCCCAAGACCAATCAATCTGTCACTAGTCCCAGGCAAAATTATTGTTAGCACATATGGGAGGTGAATAAAGCATTAATGAATGGGAACATACTCAATGCCAGCAAATGCTGAAACCTATTTTCCTAAAAGCAATCAATGAAGCCTCTTATAAAAATGAGATTCTTTATTTATCTGATTAAAGTTATCTTTATAGATTGCTGGAAATAAGAGACGTCTATTTGACAGTTGCACGTGTCCTTCTCATTAAAGAAAAGACAATTAAGAAATCAGTGTAGCCAGCACTGCACTGGTGAAATTAAAGACTGGCTCATAGACGTCCAAGTAATTGTCAAAAAAAAAAAAAAAGAGCTCAGTCAGTAGTTTCGATGACAACTTCGAGTTCGGTCCAGGGAAGATCAAGAACTGACTTTGGTTGTGATCTATAAATACTCACACGGGCAGCACTTTCTGGCAGTAGATAGATCTGTCATCTAGCTAAGCGAGATTTGTAAAATAGTGCAGCTAAGAACAATGATACACAAGTTCCAGGCAGGAAGGAGAAAAGACTTTGAACGGGGAACAGCTGATTATTAGCCCAGCTCATTAGGCAAGTAGTGGATTACACCCGTTTGAAACCTTGGCCTGGTATTTGCCCAGCTGAGCTCTGTGCAGGCAGCCCCGGTGAGCGCTGCTGGCCACCAAGTCTGACTTGGGGCAGCTCCCTGTCCCTTGCCATTTCGGATGGCAGTGTGTCAGAGTGCCTGTCACTGCATCAGGCTTTGTCTCTCTCTTTTCTTGGGGTGTGCAGGGCGGCCACCAAACGCAGAGCAGAGATAACAACACCCATCCACGACACCTCTTGCAAGAGCAATTATCTGATTGTTGCCTGTGTGCGCTGTTTCCAAACAGCCGCCTGGGCTGTTTTCAGGCAGCTGCTTGCAAACACCACAGACAGACATTTGAATTTCATTGCCTCCTGTTGCACAGGAATCACTCAGCTAGATATCTGAGGTCGTATCACATTACTTCTGGCACTGCAATGTCTGTGAAGTTACCTTGGGAAGGGAGGATGCTGCCTAACATTTGAGTTATTCAGCATAACCTCCTCCCTAACCATCAGATCTCAGTAAAAGACCACTACTGGGCCAACCTGAAAAGCACAAAAATGATGGGTCAAGGATTAATTAACTAGGACAGACTTGGCTGACCAGCAATGCCCACAGGACTCCCAAATGAGAACAAATGCTTTCCCGGAACAAAGGAAGATCATCTTTACTTTGGCAGAGAAGTCAATGCCATGTGGGACCTTGCTGCGCCTCATGGTTGCTGCTCAGTGGATAAACAGATCTCTCCTTTTAAAACAAAAACATGAACAAAGGGCTAACTTGGAGTAGTTGTGGTAATGGCACTTTTTCATTAGCAAGAGGTGAAGAAGCATCAGAGCAGACCTGTGCAGTGAAACAGTTTGGGCTGGGGAGGCTGGTTCAGACCAGCTCTGGTTTGGACCCATGGACTGAATCACCATTAGCAGCTGGAGTACGTTAGGAGTGTTTCTGGGGCATGTCTTTGGCTCCCATTTCACACGGAAGGAATCTGCTCGTGTGCTTCAAGGCTGCCCCACTCTGCAAGCCAAGGCAGGAGATGGGACACAACCAGGAAAATCTCATGAAAAGCACTCACATAATCCAAACTAAAATGCTGAGTCTGAGACACCTCCAGGTGCTCGCAGTGCAGTGTGCAGGGGAATAATGGAGATGGATATTGGCACATCTTTTACTTACAGAGAAGTTGCTTAACAGGGAAAGGTTTTTTTTCCCTTCTAGCCATCACAGACCATCATCCGCCTTTGTGAGGGTGCCAGACTCTCACGTCTGCTGTTAAAGTAATGGCACCTCTGTTCCCAATCACACCATGGCTGATAATGACATGGGAAGGACAATTTTGCCTATTCTCTTTTTCCCTCCCTTAAACAGGTGCCTTGAACAAAATGCATATATGTACTACACTATAATGCATATATGTACTACACAGCATCTTCATGTCACTGGAAGAAAATAGAAATGCCATGAGTACCTTCTTTCTTGTATAGCTGACCCTCTCTGAAAATGCCGAATCTCAGCATAAAGAAGTGATAGCTAAATGCAAAATCAGTGTTGAGCATATTTTGCAGAATCTGATCCAAAGTCTGAAGAAATCTACAGAACCTTTTTTTATCTATGACAGGGCTCTGAACAGACTCACAGAGCAGTTTCCCACGGTGTGAAGCAGACTGGCTTAGATGTACCATGATGGTGGTTTTCTCTACAATGTCCACAAAACTAAGGCATTCATAGTGAGAGACAGACAGCATGTAGGAGACATCTACCTACCAGTCCTAAAGATTTCAGCAAAACAAATCAAAACATCTGTCAAAACACACAAGACTGAGTTTACAAAGCTCTAAGCACTCCTTGAGGTGATGCTCTTGCCTTTTGTTGACCTCTCTGGAAAACCAAGAACAGTGTCAAATCCCAAGGTTTAGGGTGGAAGGAAGTCTTTTTTTTCAACTTTTTCCCTCTGGACATCACTGGTTTTGTTGTACTTTCCTCTGTTCTGGTTTTCTGAGCGGTGTGTTGCAGGTAGGAAGGGAAAATGACTGAAGAATGCATGCCCAGACATTTTCAGTTAGTTCATGACATGGCATGAATATGCTGCAACAGCAGGAGTTTGTATTCATCGTCAGAGTTTCATTTCAATTCTTCTTCTTTATCTGCCCTTCTTGTCTACTACTCACAAAATACAAGGAAATGACATTGCCATAGCCAATTATATTTTAGGTAGGGGATGGTTACTGATGATCAAAGGCTGACACACTTCTCTTCACATGTGTGGAAAAACATTTTAGTTATTCAGAAGCAGCACTGAAAAATCTACATCCCAGTTAAGGTGTAAACTGTGTTAGCAAGGTGCAGGGAAACGGTTACAAGTCCCCTCTGCAGAGATGGCTTGAGAAATGGCAGGAATGGACATTTTCACAGCAAAAGAGAGAGAAAACATCACAAACCTGAATGGAATGGGACTAAGTGATACATCTCCACCCATCTGTGTGAATTTGTGGCTGTAGGGGTGGCAGTGGTAAACGCCCCCTAGATTTTTGCTGCCTGTGAGCAGGGATTGCTGCGAACCACCTGCAGGCACCCCGGGAAGCACGACTACGTCCCTTTGTTGCAGCTAGGTCCCCACATGCTGTGGGGTACAAAGCAATGATCCCTCTTCCCACTAGAAGGTTTTTCCCCTCGCCTAGCATCAGCCAGCACCTTCCTAGGCCTTCTTGTCCCATGGTCAGTCACAAGTGCTCATTTGCCTCTCCATCTTTTTCTAGTATCAGCTGAAAACATAACTGGCGTTCCTTTCCTGCAGTCTCTCAACATCCCTCGTTTGTTACTATTTGTTACACTACTATTTATTATTTAAAGCAGTGCCTGTATTATTTAACTCACAGAGCATTTTTGGGATACGATTTCCATGAAAGAGGCTGTGCAGCACCACTCTGTTGAACTGTGAAATAGCAACGTTCTTCTCTGCTGGAACAAACACCACCCATAGTTATTCTCAGGTCGTTTTGAAGTCCATAAGCATACACAAACATGCACAGCATGCATACATTTGTGTCTGTGCACATACTTTCATGGGTCTATGGTATGTGCCAGAAGAATGTGATAACCTGCCAGATATTCTGTTAAGCCTTTGCTCAGCTGCAGCTTTCTGTGCTGTTTATCCTGCATCTTTGGCTACTCCCTCACCACACCAGACTGTTTTCCAAAGAGCTTTTGTCTGTGGTGCCGTGTCTCAGATCCCAGCCATGGCTTTTCTCCCCTCCACACCCAAACTGCCCACTTTCTCCTAAGCTACAGGTTTTTGATAGCAAGCGAGCCCAAAGAATGAAACAAACTGGCCAACCAGTTCACTGACTCTCATCTTCAGCCCCAACGACATTTGGTTTCCATTATATTATGTTTTATATGAAAACACCAATATTTCTATTTTGGGGTAAGACTGAGTCTGTTATTTCCACATGCCTACTATTCTTTCTGCTGATCCACCACAAGACACATTCCAGCTGAATTTTTAGTCTCAGGGATCATGGGCTGTTGTGTGGTTTATTTATTTTTTGCCTGTGATTTGTCAGTCTCTCTCTGACTTCTCCCCACACCACTCCTCTTCCTCTCATTCAGCCGTAGGTTTGCAGAGCCCTGGGCTATGCCTGCTGTGCGGATCTGTTTTAGTTCCCTGTCAATTATTCCTCCCTGTTTACGGTAACAGCTCATATCACATTTTATTACTGTGGCTCATGTGCCTTTTGCATCATTGCTTTTGAAACACTGAATTTATTCTGAAATGTGTCTGGTTTTTAGTCTAGCTCCTCACTGTTTCCTAATCCCAGGAGGATTTTGTTTTTGGTTTTGCATCTTTTTTGCCGGCTGTGTCCGTGTTCCAGGATTATTGCTCAGGTTTCTGTGAGAAACACGGAAATGTTTTTCCTTCTCTTCTCTGACCTTCCAAGCCCTTTAGCTACTTCTGCCCCTACCTTCTCTCCCTTCTGAGCCTTAAGTGCTGTGCTCCCTTCCTGGCCATTGTGTCGGACACAAAGATGAAATGACCGGGGCGTGTAAAAGCGCTTGACAACACTTCAATATTATCTTCTCCTGCAGGATATCACAGTTAACCCTGGGTCTCCACTTCTCTTTACAACTGCCTTATTTTCATTTTGAGGGAACTCAGCACTCGCAGCAGCATGGAATTAATATCTCAGCTGCTGCTATGCTCAGGCAGAGAGCCAGCATCCTCTCCCAGCGCGTTGCCCAAGTGTCTCGCACTTGACCACCTGTATCCCTGCGTGAGTAAGGGCAGCTTGGAGCTGTTTATCCCTCTTGCTGTTCCTCCACGTCAGTGTCCCCTTCTGTCAGGGCCTGATTCCACCAGTGAAGCTGAATTTTTTAGAGGGCAAATAGGATCATTTGAAGGAAGAAGATCTTGCTACCCCCAAAGGAGGGAAGCTCATGTTTCTGATAGGCACTTTTTAAAAAACCCACTATAGCTGAGCTGGATTGGGGAATGGGAGCAATGTACTCCGTTTATAATGTAAACAGGATTTAAAACTTCCCCAGACACTTATACTTTTGTCAGCTCCAAATGATAAAAAGGCATGCATCAGGTCTCAAAACACAAGATTGCCTTCAAAATTCATTACATTTAAGAATATAAATGTTTATTCACTCTTCCCACTCTGGGCCTGGAATCGTATTTGAAAGAACCTTCCTTCTTTGAGAAAGGAAGCTTTTACCTCAGACACTGGAGCATGAAAAATGGGAAATGCACAGAGAGGTTATAGCTCAGGAACAGCTCAATGCTTCAGTGACTTTAGCAAAACTGAATTTTACTATTCCAGGGTTAAGGGTTTTGGGAAAATCAGGGAGAAAAGAAGATAGGCCTGGATGGAAGAAGTAGGAGAACCCCTGCAGAGATTGATGGTGAGAAAAGAAGTTAGCTGCTTCTACCTCCAAGACTTGCTGTCCCCCACCAATCCCAAAAACTCAGGCTTGTCTTTCATCAGCACCATGTAACTTGTCTTGCCACAGCTTAGGCAAAGTAGGCTGGAAAAGTATGACTTTTCTACCCCAGGAACCTATTCTCCTTGTGACAAGGTCTTCCCTACCTCTAGAGCCCCTTCCTTCTTATATCCTGGCAGAAGTGTCTCTGGAAAAGGATTTTTACAAGGATCAGGATACAAGCTGCATCCATGAGGTGGGGGAGGCTGCCAGACCCACATTTTTTTTTCCTGTGGGTGGCAAAAACAACTGGGAGAAATTTGGGGAGCATTTCACCCAAAGTGTGAATCTGGCTATTGCAAGAAGAGAGAGCATCCAGGAAAGTGAGGGCTCCACTGAGTTATCAGTGTCTTACAGAGCTGAGGAAGCTGGTTCTGAGCAGCTTTAGTACTACAGATATGCCAGTGTAGCCATTCAAGACAGGTGTCAGAGATTTCAATCACAGCTTGTGGCTCTCAGTGAACTTGGAGCAATTCACGCCCTTTCTGTGCCCTAGTCTGCCTTTTCTAAGGGACAGCAGGAGTGATATTCTTCTATTCCAGAGGAGCCATTGAGAACATATTAGTTCATTTTAATAAAGCAGTTGGATACCCTTCAGTTACTACAGGAAAGACATGCAGAGTATTTTGGTTTATTGTGGTTGTACGAAGATTGAAACTCTTTCCTATTTTCTACCGGAAAGCATAATAGCTTTGGAAAGCCTTTAACAGTGGGAAGGAAGCAACACGCCAAATCACAAAACAAATCTATGAAGTTACCAGTTCAACATGAAGACGCAGAAAACTTAAATATAGGCTATTACTCAATGTAGCACCACTAAGTGCAAGCCACGTAACCAGCTGAATAATCACAACTGCTGATGATTACTTATGAGCACTCCTGAAAGCAGAGTGTGACCCTAAATGTTATCTGCTGGGAAAGAATATAAGCCAACTGTTCCTTCCAAGAAATGAAAGAGCTTCCAGTCTATTCAGGTAATGGAGGACAGGGAACTAGAACACAAAGAACACTACAAAAATAGCTTAAAAAAAAGGTAAGGAATTAATAAAGTAGTTGTGTGAGCAGCTACAGCAAAATAAGGTGATAAATAGCAGACAGCTGGGGCTTATAATGATCTGAGAAACCGATTTAATTATATACTTTGACAGGATAACAAGCCTAGTGGACAAAAAATACTCCACAGTAGCTCTGTCTGTAGTTCCCTGAGATGACCTTGCATGTTGATTACTGAAATCTGAATGGCCCTTCTCTAACCCCAGCTCCCCCTCGTGTGTGCCAAAGGCAGGGAAGTGTGTCCCACCATGCAGTGTTTTGCAGCCAACACACACTCATTTTAAACTACACAGCTGCTCTAAGCATGTCTTCTCAGCCTCCAAATCTATGAAAGCCACTGAACACAAAGTGGATTACATCACATCCTCTTCATAAGAAGCATCTGAGTCCTAAACTTCAAACTACCAGAGGGGCTCAGGACCACAGCTATGCAGATGTTTTGCTCTTAGAGCAGGCAGTAGAGGCGATGCACATAATTTTGGTTTATTTTGCCATCAGATGGTAGTCAGCAGTTTGCTGGAGGTGGAAAAATTGTTGGAGCTGTAAACAAACACCCTCACCCAAATTCATCGGGAAGGCTACTGCTCAAAGGTGCGTTCTTCCCTCCTCCTTGCCACCCACTCGCCTGCCTGATCTCCCATGCTGGGAGGTGGCATTGTTCAAGCACCCTGACTTGTTTCAGCCTGCATGGGAGAAGCTCTTTCACTGGCTCTCTATCAGGCAACCAGAAAGGGCTCCAGAAGAGAAGGGTGTAAATCTAAGACAGATGCTCTCCGAAGAGGAACTCCATTGGGAACACCAGCCATGGTCAGTATATTGGCATTACTACGGTGAAATATGCTGTTCCCTGTGTCCTGGGTTTGGATCTACAAACACCATGGGTTTCATGGCTAAAAATAGCATAGCTAGCACAAGGACTTTGTTAGTATCACTACTAGGAGCTTAAAACATGGGCCAAGTGCGGCATGGATTACATGGATCAGATCTGCTAACATGCAGGCGCTAGGAAATTCATGAACCTCACTGTGGTCTTGCTACTGGAAGAGGACAAAAGTCCATCTTCTCAGGAGAGGTCACACAAGAACACAGTTTGGTCCACTTCTCCTGAGAAGATCTGGAGCAAGTATTTGACTTCCCTATCCCCTCCTGGTTTTTGCTGTCAGTTGCATTCTGCATGGCTTGGTGCTCGTCAGCCAGGCAGGTGGCATCTGTGCTGTGGTGGAGGAGCTGGAACTAGATAACCTTTAAGATCCCTCCCAACCTAAACCATTCTATGATTTTATGAGTCCTCTCTTATCGTTATGTTGAATGACAGGGAAACAAGAGAAGCTGTTTCTCTGTGAAATTGCAAACAAATTTCTGCTACAGGAATGTCAACTGATGATACCCCTGCCTTGTACAAAGCCTGATGAAAAACAGCCAAACACCCAGGATAAGTGTTAGTGGTGGAGAATTAATCAAGGAGGTCTCCTGTCATGCCCAAGCTGCCCCTCTCAGCTTGAGAGCCTACCCATACCTGCAGAATAGAAAGAGGGAAGCATGCACATAACTCTGGAAGGTGAGAATACACAAAGTGCAAGCTAGAAGAATGAGCTGAAATCAATTAATTGAAGTTCAACCCCAACAAATAAAGGAAAGGATGAATAAACATGAGTACAGAGAAATGAAGAGATCACATAAAAGAGTCCTAGGGTTAATGAGAACATAGTCAAGGGGGAATTGCTAGATGAGGCTGGCACAAATGCACAAAATGTATTATCAGATGGATATTGGGATTAATAGGTGTCATGACTTTAAACAAGTAATGTAGCTGGAGAGTATTGAAGCATGTTTTGATCAGCACAAATCAGAACATACATAAGCCAAATGGATAGAAACAAGATGAAAGAATGCAAGAATCAGCAAATCCTAGCCTATTTTTCCTGTTGAAAAAACCCCAACACTCAGTGTAAAGCTTTCTTAATGCTGATATGACTAAGTCTCCTAACTATAGAGCTTAGAAGAATAGGACCCTGGTTCCCTTTGAGGGAAAATGGGATTGGCCATTTTTGATCAGCCACATTTTCAGTAATTACAATTTTGTTTACTCGTGGCTTCATGGGCTGTTTTTCTGCTTTATTTCCAAGCAGAACAACTCCAAACTAATAACATGTTATTGCTGTGACTGTGCCTGTTGGAAGGCACAGGGAACCTACACAGAAGCTTTAGAGAGGGTGAACCCCAGCTATGCTGTAACCTTCTGGACTGGGGACACGGATGCAAAGGCATTAAGAAAGGGAAGAGAGCTCTGCCTACCAGTCTCTAAATCATTGTCAGGAAGCCCACATTGTCCAGGCCCTGGGTGATCCTTGTTCGTCCTGAGGCTAGCCTGGTGATTGTAAGGTGATTTCATAGCAAAGACCAAGTCAGACCATTTGCGAAGGTGCACAGGTGATGTGTGATACCTAACCAGCACAAGTGATACCAGATTTTAGACAGGTGTTGCCAAATTCAGAAAGAGGACAAAGCCAGAAGTGATAAGCCACACCAGAAGGGACAGATTTAACTGATTTGGAGAAGGCAGAGAAAAGTCTGTGTGTCCCTGATAGCTGTAACTGTGAGTGAGTGGCAACAACGGTCTGTTCTTCCATTTATATAGCAGCAGCTGCTTTACAATGTCATGATATCCACTACAGTTGCAGTTTTGGATAGAAGTAAGCGTGGACCACCTTGCAAAGGAAGAGAATAGAATGGAAGAGGAAAGAAAAAAAATCCCAAGGGACAAATACATTTACAGATAAAACATAATCAGGATATCCTACAGGTAAGGAAAGACACATAATGGAAAAATTTTCATCTTTATTTTAAAATTAGCTTGTTACATTGGTCACTGCAGAGAAATTTTCTGAACACAAACCATTGGCTTCTCATTCTGAAACAGATGTAACAGCAACAGCCCAAAGCAAAGTTGACCATGGAAACAAATTACAACTGGGCTTTGGTTGATCTCAGCTGTTGGGAACTTGTTAATGCTTTCATTGATGGTGGTTAGTGGGGAAATGACCAGTTACCACAGCTATACCTACACTGCTAAAGGCCATCCACTTTAAGACATGCTTACTCTGATGTCCAAGCCAAGTCTTGTAGTGGAGCAGTCCCTGTGGCTGGGGCTGGTTCCCCCTAGAGAATGGCTGCATGCCCGCCCTGGGCATCGTCTCAACTCCCCACGGTGCTCCCAGGGCCTAGGGACAAAACCCTTTCCTTCTTTCTTCCTTTCCTTCTTTCTCAGTTCAATATGTGTTAAAACAAAAGTCCTGTGCTGCAGCTCCAGCTGTTTTTAAGTGGGTACATGCCATAAAGGTTGGTGGAGGCATTTAATTTTCCAGCTCTGTTTGCCTAGATAGTGACTCACCTCACATGTTTCAGATCAGCCTCTTTTGAGGAGAGGAGGTGTGATACGGGTCCCACAGCCGTGCAGAAGATGAGACTCTGCTGTGCTCGCAAGACAGGTCTTAATTACAAAGTGAAAATTGTTATTTCATGTTAAAGTGGTGGGAGAAGATAAATGAAAGCAGGGGAAATATTCAGTAACTGCTGAAAAGGACACACAACACCCAGACACAAGGTGATGTCTCATTAATTACTTGCTTTAGTCTCCTTTGGGCGCAGAACACAGCAGCAATAGAATTACTTTTGTTAGCTGCTGTGGGTTTTGTTTTGACTAAGATACGTGTTTTCTATTTATACATTAATGGTTTTTGACATGTTTCTTTTTGGTGTGGGAATTAATTACCCACAATTTACCTAGAGACTGTACTTAATCCACACGTCAATCATTCCTGGTTCGTAGTGTTTCACAGACTGCAGGAGAAGTAAGGACTACTGAGAATGGAGTAATCCTGCCAGCATACGTGGAGTCATTCAGGGCTACAGCTGTTAGTTACCAGCCCAGGTAGGTATGTGATATTCAACAACTGAATTTCACACCAAACAGAAAGTACAATGAAGCAGTAGCTGTCACTGGACTGAATTCCAGAGAAAATCTCTCCTCCTAGAGACCTAAAAACCTTGAGAGAAACCTTCTTAATTAAAACAAAAGGGTGAGGTGAGGAGGTGCCCCCCGTGGGGGAGCTGGGCAGAGCTTGGCAGGGCACGGGGTTTCTCTCTCCCTGTTGCCTGGTCATATGTACCCAAAATCCTGTCCCCTATTGCTCACTTTGAATGTAGCCCGTGGGAGTCCTGTACTTAGGGGGGTGGTCATGGACTCTGGGGCAGTTTTTTCTTGGTAGCAGTTCTGGTGGTGGTCCATGCCAGGCTCCAGCCATGCGCGGCTGGGGGAATAAAATCTAAAAACATCTATCAAATATCATGTCCTCGATTCTTCCACGGGCCAAGGCTGCCTCCAGGGATGGTTGCAGGAAAACCCCACTGCAACAGAGACCAGCTCTGTCATTCTATTTCACTTGTCCTGTATTTTCTATTGCAAGTCTTGAAGAAATCTCAGAGACAAATTATAGGAGTTAGTGAGGGACTAAGTTACTAAGATGTTGTGAAGTAAACTGGTGTCTTTCCCGCAGATAAAGCATAGCTACTTCAGATTGGCAAGAGGCCCTAAGTTGTGATATCACCTCCTAACCCCAGTAAAAATGTATAACCAGGGCTGTCAAGTGGTGCCTCATGAGAGCAGGAAAGCACTCAAGTTTGAGCTGAGGTCTGAATTTCCTGAAATTTGAAAGATACCATGGTCCAAGGGACTTGTTTCAGAACTGCTCCTTGTTAAATGGAGTTGGTTACTCCCCTGAAAACAGCTTAGCCCTAAGAATCATCTACATCCATGACGACTTGCCAGGGAGGGAGGGTCAGGAGGGAGCATCAGAAATTGCAGCTGTTCTGGAGCTAGGACTCAGAATGCAGGTCTGCCTGCATTATCCTCTTGCTCCTTCCCACCTCATTCCCAAAAATAATGGAGCACGAGACAGAGTAATTTGGTCACCTCTCCATCGTGCTTTGTCAGTGCTACCCATGATCTTGGCAGTTTATATTTATCCGGGGAGAGAGGAGGCGAAACAAAAGAACGGAAGGAAAGATGGAGGAGTGGATGAGAAACTAACAATTTCTAAGACTGTGAAACCCAGCAGGCATCATGGTGGATGGCTGCACAATGAAGAGCGGGCTTCTGTTGATAACAGTACTATCAGCAGTTTCCCATCCAGCTGGGAAAAGTTTTTTTGTTAATACACATCATGATTTTAATAGCATGTGTGTAGGTGGTGAGGAATTGGATTTTTTAAAAACTTTATAATCAAGGTGAGAGGAGGCAAGCACAGTACACAAGAGAGAAACATGCAGTGTCAACATACTCTTATCTATTATCCCCCAGGTCACACCAGCAGATCTGTCCCACCTCCCACCTACTGACAGGTCTTAAAGTTGAGAAATGTACCCTGCGCTGAGCACTCGGCTTTTTTGTTTTATTTATTGTAAAAAATGAGCTAAAAGTGGTGACAAAATACCACTGAGTATATCCGTTAATCTCAGAGGTTAAAAATGATTGCTCACACTTTGTATCCAAAAAAACATGTCTACATGCAGACCTTTTCCTATGGAAAGGAATCTGAACAGTGTTTATTTAGTACACGAAATGGAATATGTAAAAAACCAAAACTCAGCAGGACAAGGCACTTAGTAGTTTTACTGTTAATACATACAAATGCAATAGAAAATTTGAGCTTTGCCCTCTGGTGACTCAGGTTTAAAGCACAGCCTGCTTCATCTTCACAAGGACATTTTCTCTCTACCCTAATGACAGGGACACCAGCGCCAGCGATGTTTGTTGTTGTGCCTTGCCCAGTGGCTGCTGAAAGGGGGTACCTTCCCTGCCCCAGCCACGTGCTCCAGCGACTCCCATGCATTAGCTTTAAGCTCTAGAGGTTCTGCAACAGCAGGGTGAGCTGAGTTAACACGCTGGCAGAAAACTGACAGAGCCAAAGAGGAAATAGTTTTGGCATGCTGATCTGCCTTACACACGTGACCTCTCAAGTTTTGACACAAAGGATGGAGAAAAAGGCCAGGGAGAAACGGCTGGTGTAAGGGCAGAGGAGTCAGGCCGAGACTGACCTGTCATCAGCAACGCAGAGCCCAACTGAGTGGTCACCCGTGACAACTTTGAGACACTCAGCACAGCAGTCCTGTTGTTTGGGGTTCTTTGCCTCTATAAAGAAAAGGGAAGATTGATCGAAAACCTGTGTGGTTGGCCTGGTGCCACGCCCATAAATAATATAAAACCAGCCCTGTACTAAGCTTGCTGGCCCACAGAGATGGGCACAGAGGTGCTAAGGACTCCTCTGCACTCACCCTTGAGAAGGATAGAGAGCCTTATCCTGCTGACCATCCACTGTTCATCTCCAAATAGAGTACAGCATGTGCTCTCTCCAAGGATGGCACAGCATCCTGGTTTCTGGGCTTCTGATCAGCCAGACTTGGTTAGGATGACAAACTTTCCAACCCCTTCAAAGTGGCTTTTATGCTTGAAATGTTTTGTGGTGGTTCCATATCCTTGGCCCTAAAACTCTTTTTCCCTCTGCACATTCCCTGAGGGTGATTTCATACACACAGATTCAACAAGCATCACAACCCTGACAAACACAGTACTGACTGGTGTCACTCTCCTGTCCAAACTAACATCTCAGCTTCCATCTGACATAATTTTAGGGCTAAATAGCTGTCAACTTCAATTCAGGATTACCAAAACAGAATGCTAATTTTGATTTTTCCCCATTCTCCCCCACCTTATGTTTTTTTCCCCTCCTTCTCTATTAGTCCCTCTTCTCTTCCCCAAACCACTGAAACCCTATGGTCTTCTCCTAACATCAGTTTCTAATCTAAATCAGCTTTTCTCCAAGTCTCTCATCCCATTTTTTTTAAGCCTTGCTGCCTCCCATTACACATTCTAAAATCCACCCTGTCCTGTTCATTGACTCAACGACGTATGTCAAATGCAATCAGTTTGTCAGCTCCTGTTTCTACTACGCTAGTGAGAACAGAGATTTTACTACATTATTGCCACACTAATAGTATCTTTCTACTTACAAGCCAGAGCAGGTTGTGTGGCAAAAGAAGAAAGCGTGGCCCAAACAAGACATTTCCAAAAACATTTGTGATGCAGTCAGGAAAAAAAAAAAAAAAGGCACAAGAGCTTCTTGCTTCATGAATTCTGTATCTATGGGTTTATGCCAGGTATGTTTTTATACTTGAAATTGTCAAAGCTTACTTAAAACTAATGCAATATCTTTATCTCAACATGATTGCAAGGGGTTGAAACTATGGTGTTTTGTATTCAGAGGTGATTTTAATGTAGTACCAGAAAGATTGTTTTAGAGGGCCTTACCTACCTCCAGGTATTTTATGTGTAATTGTTCCTAGAAGTTGGAAAATCTTCAAAAATCAAGTTGAGGTTAGCTTAATTTGGCTATCTTTCCTGAGGTAAAAGAGCATCTAAATAAAATATAATGACACTTTTTCTTTCAGGAATGATTTTGAGGTAGGATTCTCCCAGAGCTCAATGAAGAGCCTTTGGGGATTTCCTTGCTGGATGAGTCTAGTGTGGAGGCTGTGTGAGCAAATGCCTTAGAGGAGGTGAGAAGAGCTGCTTAAGAAGATTAATGACTGGATTCCTTAAAGCTACTTATGGGAAAGGTGATCTCTTATGTGTGAGCCAAAGACAATTAATTAAAATGGGTCAATTAGACGGTCAAATACAACATGTATCCACAGTTCAAACTTTTATGTATTCACACCAGAACCAAAATCAAGGGAGAGGGAAAACCCTCTCAAATCATACTGGGCAGAAGACGGATATGACTTGGTGAAGAGATAGAATACTTCCCCCAGCTTCCAAAAGCTCCACACTTGTAAGCAGGTAAATGCTGATGCGTTAAGTCCTGTCATTGGTGTATAGGACAGTATTTGCCTGCATCTTCAGCATCCTTCAGTGCAACAGAGCCAGAACAAACAACAGAGACAGAAATACATGCAGTTTAACACTTGTGGTGTTTTGACCCTGGCTGGATGCCAGCGCCCACGANAGTTGGAAAATCTTCAAAAATCAAGTTGAGGTTAGCTTAATTTGGCTATCTTTCCTGAGGTAAAAGAGCATCTAAATAAAATATAATGACACTTTTTCTTTCAGGAATGATTTTGAGGTAGGATTCTCCCAGAGCTCAATGAAGAGCCTTTGGGGATTTCCTTGCTGGATGAGTCTAGTGTGGAGGCTGTGTGAGCAAATGCCTTAGAGGAGGTGAGAAGAGCTGCTTAAGAAGATTAATGACTGGATTCCTTAAAGCTACTTATGGGAAAGGTGATCTCTTATGTGTGAGCCAAAGACAATTAATTAAAATGGGTCAATTAGACGGTCAAATACAACATGTATCCACAGTTCAAACTTTTATGTATTCACACCAGAACCAAAATCAAGGGAGAGGGAAAACCCTCTCAAATCATACTGGGCAGAAGACGGATATGACTTGGTGAAGAGATAGAATACTTCCCCCAGCTTCCAAAAGCTCCACACTTGTAAGCAGGTAAATGCTGATGCGTTAAGTCCTGTCATTGGTGTATAGGACAGTATTTGCCTGCATCTTCAGCATCCTTCAGTGCAACAGAGCCAGAACAAACAACAGAGACAGAAATACATGCAGTTTAACACTTGTGGTGTTTTGACCCTGGCTGGATGCCAGCGCCCACGAAAGCTGCTCTATCACTCCCCTCAACTGGAGAGAGCAGGGGAGAGCAAATATAATGAAAGCTCATCATTTAAGGATGGGGAGACATCACTCACTGATTACTGTCATGGGCAAAACAGACTCAATTTGGAGAAATTAACTGATTTTATTACCACTCAAGTCAGAACAGGCTAATGAGAGGTAAAAGAAATCTTAAAGACACCTTCTCTCTACCCCTTCCTCCTCTGCAGGTGTAACTTTATTCCCAAATCTCTGCCTCCTCCCCGCTAGCAGCACAGGTAAAGGGAATG
>VYZQ01013959.1:0-11804 GCA_013400655.1 Mystacornis crossleyi | reverse complement strand
AAAAAAAAAAAAAAAGGCACAAGAGCTTCTTGCTTCATGAATTCTGTATCTATGGGTTTATGCCAGGTATGTTTTTATACTTGAAATTGTCAAAGCTTACTTAAAACTAATGCAATATCTTTATCTCAACATGATTGCAAGGGGTTGAAACTATGGTGTTTTGTATTCAGAGGTGATTTTAATGTAGTACCAGAAAGATTGTTTTAGAGGGCCTTACCTACCTCCAGGTATTTTATGTGTAATTGTTCCTAGAAGTTGGAAAATCTTCAAAAATCAAGTTGAGGTTAGCTTAATTTGGCTATCTTTCCTGAGGTAAAAGAGCATCTAAATAAAATATAATGACACTTTTTCTTTCAGGAATGATTTTGAGGTAGGATTCTCCCAGAGCTCAATGAAGAGCCTTTGGGGATTTCCTTGCTGGATGAGTCTAGTGTGGAGGCTGTGTGAGCAAATGCCTTAGAGGAGGTGAGAAGAGCTGCTTAAGAAGATTAATGACTGGATTCCTTAAAGCTACTTATGGGAAAGGTGATCTCTTATGTGTGAGCCAAAGACAATTAATTAAAATGGGTCAATTAGACGGTCAAATACAACATGTATCCACAGTTCAAACTTTTATGTATTCACACCAGAACCAAAATCAAGGGAGAGGGAAAACCCTCTCAAATCATACTGGGCAGAAGACGGATATGACTTGGTGAAGAGATAGAATACTTCCCCCAGCTTCCAAAAGCTCCACACTTGTAAGCAGGTAAATGCTGATGCGTTAAGTCCTGTCATTGGTGTATAGGACAGTATTTGCCTGCATCTTCAGCATCCTTCAGTGCAACAGAGCCAGAACAAACAACAGAGACAGAAATACATGCAGTTTAACACTTGTGGTGTTTTGACCCTGGCTGGATGCCAGCGCCCACGAAAGCTGCTCTATCACTCCCCTCAACTGGAGAGAGCAGGGGAGAGCAAATATAATGAAAGCTCATCAGTTAAGGATGGGGAGACATCACTCACTGATTACTGTCATGGGCAAAACAGACTCAATTTGGAGAAATTAACTGATTTTATTACCAATCAAGTCAGAACAGGCTAATGAGAGGTAAAAGAAATCTTAAAGACACCTTCTCTCTACCCCTTCCTCCTCTGCAGGTGTAACTTTATTCCCAAATCTCTGCCTCCTCCCCGCTAGCAGCACAGGTAAAGGGAATGGGGGTTATGATTATGTGTTGTTTTTGCTGCTGCTTTCTCCTCAGGGAGAGGAGTCCTTCCCCTTCTCCAGTGCTGGGTTCCTCCCACAGGAGATAGTTCTCCATCATGACTCCTTCCCATGGGCTACAGTTCTTCACAAACTGCTCCAGTGTGAGTCCCCTGCAGGGTGTCCAGTCCTACCAGCAAACCTGCTCCAGTGTGGGCTGCTCTCTCCACAGGGCCACAGGTCCTGCCAGGAGCCTGCTTCACTGCAGGCTTCCCATGGGGTCACAGCCTCATTCCAGCACCCTCCTGCTTCAGTGTGAGGTCCACCATGGGCTGCAGGTGGATCTCTGCTCCCCCATGGACCTCCATGGGCTGCAGGGGGACAGCCTGTCTCACCAGGGTCTTCACCACGGGGCTGCAGGGGAATCTCTGCTCTGGCACCTGAAGCACCTCCTGCCTTTCCTTCTTCACTGTCCTTGCTGCCTGCAGAGTTGTTCCTCTCACATATTCTCACTCCTCTCTTCTCTGGCTGCAATTACTTCTGCCCAATCTTTTTTCCCTTCTTAAAAAAGTTATCACAGAGGCCTGGTGGGCTCAGCCTTGGGCAGTGGCAGGTCCATCTTGAAGCCAGCTGGCTTTGGCTCTGTCAGACATGGGGGAAGTTTCTGGCAGCTTCTCAAAGAAGCCTCTCCTATAGTCCCCACCCTGTTACCAAAATCATGCCACACAAACCCCAATGCAACATTGAAACAAAATCATTTCTTATTTGGAGAACTCAAATCCCAGCTATGTGAGCAAAGAGGATGCGAGGAACTAAAGTCTTTTTCAATTATTTTGTAAGAAACTTAAGTCTTTTTTTTCTTCTAAATAAACACAGTGGCATCAGTAGCATCAAAATAGAAAAACCTTAAAACACGGAGGATGCAAAACAGATTAGATTTTAGCACAAATGTCTAGAAAGACAAACCCGCCTTGACAGAATGAGTTTTGGTGAGCCTAAACTAAATGCAGTGATCAAAATACTAAGTCAGTCAGTTATGTGATATATTTTAAAGAATAGTCTGACGAGAACTAGAAACATTCTTTGTTCCATCAGTCACTCGAAATACATTTCCTTCCAAATGTGTCTAGAATCTGTCCAAGCATCAGTGTATGTAAATTCAGAGATGAAAGCAATAATTCATACTGGTAGGAAAGCATAAGGCATTTCTAGTATGAATGCAAATCATCCTCCATAGGTTATGTTGCTGAATGATGAATAGGATGTGAACGTGCACCTGATCAAAACCAAGCATTTCGGAAAGTGCACAATCCATAAAATGTCTGAGGATCTTAATATTCAAAATGAGTGAGATCTTTGGTTTTACAACTTGTCTGTGAGCACATGGTAGATGCAAAGCAAGGGCTGGGATGCTGTGTTCATGTTAACCAAGAATGGAAAGCTGAGACATGCCTCCTCCTGGTTTTTCAAAAACTGCTGGGCTTGTAATGAAACAGAGTCTGTGCTGTCTGGGGGACAAGAGCCTTTGATGAATCACCCAGACTCCTACAGCCCAGGCACCACTAAGCAAACTTAAATACCAAATAAATTACTGTTTGTATCCGTTATACCTATTCACCTTCAAACCTGCCAACAGGTGAAACAAATGACTAAAATATGTGAGAAATGAGTTAAAGGTACAATACTTTGTTTTGGCTGCATGTTATTTAATAACTGCCAGATTCCTGGTGTTATCCTTTAGACCAGGATTTATAGTCTTATTTGTTTTACAGCGATGAGAAAATAATTCTCAAAAATACAGAAAACTGAATTCTATTAGGAAGAAACTATCAAAATGTTCCATATGATTTATCACTTTGAACACTTTCCTAACACCGGAGCCAAAGATTAAAAGTGATTTTTCCTTGTGGATAGAGATGAGCATGATGTGACGTACATGAGTGGGTTATGCAATTATTTGCTAGTCACTTAGTAGAACAATAGAGAGAATGATTTTTCAATTCTTTTCCTGGATTTGGGTAATAAAGCATGGTTTGATGACACAGGTGGGATAAGCAACCACATCAGTCTGGTGTGTTCCACCTAGGAGGTGGTGGGTCTGCCTGAGAGAGACTTGAATTTGCATTGGGTACCACGGTCTCGATCACATATTTCAGAAAACTCCACCTGCAGCTTCTTGGGAAACTGCTTCCATTCAATGGTCATCACACAAAACTTGAGATGTAACACAGCTGTTCCTAATTCTCCACTGACAAACACATCAAACCTCTCTAAAGGACAGAAGTGGAAGTCAGTGGCAGCTATTTTGAACTAGTTTGAGTCAGTGGGAAGACTGAACAAGTATGTCAGGTTTAGAGGATGATTCTAGTAGAAATAAAATGCAAGCAACAGTTGGAAAACATAATTCTGATATTTTCAAAGCAGACATTTCCTATTTTAATTTATATTTGGATATGTATTTCAATATATTTTAAATATATTAACATTATTTTAAGCTTCTGAACTGGAAAACAAATGATTTCTGTTACTCTAAATACTTCTTATACACTGAAGAATTAAGCTCAGATCTTTCCTGAGGTGGATTCTCAGTTCCTCCAGGCTTGAAGAAATGGACATTAATAGGATTTCACACACCAAAACTGCTGAGGGACAGACTTTGTGTTCAGCATTGTGTTGCAGATCAGCACTGCACTAGCGTCTTAGCGGGAAAAGCACTCTGCAAATATCCACTACCTGAAGGATGCAGATGGGACAGCAAGGATGCCAAGCCCCTGAGACAATTCAATCCAATCCAATCCAGGCACTGCATACCAAATTTCTGTTTGATATATCACATTGGCATAAAGAAAATCCCTGACTGCAAGACAGAACAAGGGCTGAAGAATAATACAGCTGTCATTTCTGGCATGAAGAAACATTTTCTAAACTTTTAGGACTGATCGGATTTTCATTGCTAGCATTTCTGCCAGACTTCCTTTCAACAGAGTATCAAGACTAGGATGGAATATTTCATAGAATACTTGCAGAGGAGACAGAATGGTTGGATCTGCCTTCACTTTGCTCTTAAATTAAGATTAAAGGGAGGAAAAGGAAGGCATAAGAGCCATTTCAGTTATCAAATTCATCCATGGAATAGCTCAACATGACATTAATTCTTAGACAGCTGATTAGGTGGTTTGCAGTCCTGTGCTGAAGGACCTGGCTGTGGTCAGGATGTGGTTCAGGTTTGGGGGATGGTTTGAGAGGCGGGGCTGATTCTATAGAGTAGCATCAAGGCTTTTTTCATAAACTTCATAAGAGGGTTGGAATTCAGACTGCAGGTAGCATTTGTTCCCTGGAGTCTTCTGGTTACGCTGTTTATCATGAAGAATTGTTTAGTTGAGAAGAGACAAGGGTATTGGTCTTGCAGGTCAGCAGCAACTTGTAGAATATATTAAACATGAAAGATGCAGAATTAAAATTGAGTGCTATTAATGACAAAAGGATTGAAATACTGGAATGTGGGCTCCATTTTACCTTTGCTCTTTTTCTCTCTCTCTGCTTTGATCTTTCCAACTATTTCTTTATGCATATAACTACACTATTAAGGGCCATCCATACGAAATCCAGTCACCTGCTCTTGGACCAAGACTTTTCCATGAAGATTTTTCACACATAGGCCAGAAATGTGATTATCTGATGATTTTGTGAACTGACACATTATATTTTTGGTTCCTATGATTCATCAAACTAGTTTGAGTGAATGGACATTTTTACCATATAATTTAAACTGAAGGATATTGAAGGGCAGCTGAAATTTCCCCCAACTAATAAGAAGTCTCTTTTCTGCATTGGAAGAAACCTGTCCAAAAATTCAAACTGTGCTGATGGCTTTTCTAAAGAGCAAGTGCAGACTCATTAAATGTACTTTTTTTCTTTCAAACTCCTTATGCTTTTACATGAATTCAAAGATTGTATTTCAAACTTGCAAGACCGTGTGAGTTTGAAAGCAACCAAGACAAGTAGCCCAGTCCTAACCGAGACCTTTGTTAGGGGAGAATCTAGTAAATCGAGCTAACAATTTGCAATACATTGGCTGTCACTTCAAATGTCAGTGATAATTTGCAAAACACTCAGAGCAATAATGGAAAAAGGCATAAAACGTCAAATTTGTAGCAAAGCTGACAACAAAAAGAATATTCACTGTGAATTACAGTCTTCATGACTTGCTAAAGCTCTTACTGATTCTGCTTTAATAAAGGATATTCTCCTCTCAAGGGATTTAAATACAGTAGATTATCTAACATGCTTAACTGATGCTTGAAGTTCCCTATCTGAGAGCTTATCCTTGATGACATGGAAATCTGTGATCTCTTGCTAACATGTTTGGGAGGGTGAGCGGTCAGTTTGGTGATCTGAGTATTACTTGGATAGGTACACATTTGGTCAAGGACCCAAACATTCTCTTGCATTGAAAATGCTAGTGGCTATCCCATTTTCATAGATGTCTTTTTTTTTTTTTTTGAAAGCTGTTCTGAGAACTATCAACTGACTTTGAAAAGGCATCAGCTCCTGCTGTTTTGCAGCTACTGGAGAAGATGAAAACATTCAGAATGGAAAACAGCCACAAAAAGAAAAAAATCAGAAATGTATATATTGATCAAAAGTCATACATATTCTTGGTGGAAATTAAAATTCAGAGTAAGAAAAGAAAACCTCTGCTTTCTGAAAACCTGTGCCAGTTACTAAAAATATTTTAATGAACCACTACACCCTCAGATACATCAGATGTGCACAGGCTAGATTGGAAGCTTGGGTCATTAGAAGTTCAAATAGCCTGGCACACAGCAGGACCTGGGAAAGCCAGACAGTTTTGTCTAATCCTTATGGAAGGGGTAAGAGGGGAAAGAGGTAGCTAAACTATGTGACAGACAGGATCTATAAAATGAGGTGTTAGCAAAAGGGATTAAGAGGAAGAACTAGAAAAATGTGCACGGAATACAATTCAAGTTGGATGCAGAGAGAATACCAAAAAGTCAGTGTGAGAACTACAATAAAGGTGGATAAGAAATCTCTGGAAACGTGGCACATGGCATATATTAACTACCCTAGTATTGACCAAGCCTCTTAGACCAGTTGTGTCTCTCAGGCAAGGCCCCACGTTGTCTTGACAAGAACCCAAGTTATCTCAATTTGACATCCCAGAGATTTGCAGACTTGCTATAGTGAAAAAAACAAGTTACTGCTGTGCAGATAGTAATCACTGAGGCTTTAGCTCCTCTGTGGCTTCTGTAACACCTGGGAACGATAAACAAAAAGCTGACTCTCGGTCCAGAGCTACAAAGAAGGCTGCTCTCACCTAAAGCTGCGTCAGTCCTGCTTGCTTTCTTGGTAGTGCTCATCTAGGCTCTCTCTTCTGTGCTTGCTTGCTTGCTTTCCCAGTAATAGTCATGGTCCAGAGTCCTCTCCTCTCTGAGTTACCTACCAGAGGGTCAGCTGGTCTCTGGTCTTTAGTAGAGACACCTGGTTCTGCACAGCTGTAACTCACCAAAGTCCAGCCCACAGCTGTTCTCCCACAGAGAAGGAGCCCTGCTTCAGAGCAACCAAATACAAGTTCAGTCCCAGAGCCTTGGCAGAAGCCTCTGTAAACCCCATATTGCTCTGTTGCAACAGGGCAGCCTCTTTGCCCTTGACTGCTGTTCAGGGGGCTTGTGAGGGCTCTTCACTGTGATATGCAGCCCTTCCTGAGCAGGGCGTGTATTTGGAACAAACTCAATAGGCCACCATCACGATGAATTTATAGTGTACACCCGAGCTGAACCAGATTTAACAAAAGTGGGACTACCCTCATCTTTCTGTCCAGGGCTATGGCTCTGCCTTTCTTTGCACTGGCTCTAGGGCTTGTCTGACCCTGTGCAGAGCTAATCCAGCTCATTAACCCAAAATAAAACTATTGACTTTCCTAGCAAATTAATGCATTCCTGAAGGGACAAAAAACTCCCAAGGGCTCAAATGAATGCAGGACCTTCCTTTTCAACAGCAACAAGAACAGATCACCTCAAGCTGAGGTGATTTACCCATGGGGGACTCTACCTATGGGCTAATTTACACCTGTCCTTTGCCTACTGCACAAAAAGGAGTTCTTATTACAAAATTACATGCTCAGTTTTGTACAGACACATTGCACAGCTTCTTCATTAAGAAACCTGGTCTCAGAGCATGCATAAAACATCTCATTTTTATGGTAAATATTTCCATCCTGTACCTGTGAAGAGAAAGAAGAATGATAATGTATTAATATTACATGAGGATGATGAATTATCTTTCTATCCATTGACACCTCTGTAGGATGAGAATGGCACCGCTGTTTTTCAATCAGCAGTCTCTATGGCACCTGAGTATCCAAAGATCCTTAAAGAGTAGGAGACTTCCAGCCTTCTTATGTTAATTTTTAACAGCTCTCTTTACAGCTAATATTCAAAGAGCCAAAGGAAAGCTCCTGTTATTCCAAGAATCAAGCAAGCAGAATGACCAAGGTAATAACAGACCTGGCATCCTTGGTAATCCTAGACAAAACAGTGATGTTACATGAATTAAAGCAGTCATGCTATGTGTGATTCAATCAATAAGGAGTTAAAGGTAGGAATGCAATGAAAGCAAGTCCACATGGCTTTATGGAAACAAGACTTGACAAGCAGGCCTGACTTCAGTTTTTGATGAGATTACAGGTTTGTTTGATCAAGGTAACCACATGGATGTGATAGACTTGGACCTTCTTAATGAATCTGATTTAGTACTGCTTGACATTTTGATTAAAACATTAGCATTATATAGCCTTAATAAAAGACATTAAATAGATTAAGATCTCACTAATTGATAGAGTTCAGCAAGCTGTTCTAACCAGCTATTCAGCACCGACTGGGGATATTTTTAGTGGAGCTCTGCAGGCAGGAACACTATGCTTGCTGCCATTCGATGTTCTGGAATTACACAGAAACATGGGTAATGCTGGCAAATGTCCCACCGTGTAATGAGGAATGGGTAGCTGTGGAAAGTCACAGTTTTGCCTGCACTGGCATGAATGTGTTTCTGGTATTTGATTACATCCTTTTCCTTCATTTCTCTACAGGCACAGAAGTTCTTTGGCAGGGTGTAGTTGCAAGGCTGTGGTCTAGTCAGCTGCTGGTGGGCATACAGTGATTTCTCTCAAGGGTCATTGCTTTAACTACTAATACATGGATTGTCAAAAGGACTCATATGAATCACTTAAAAAGTGCCAACTGTGAAACCATCACTTATTGCACACTTCTGCACATGTTTTTTTTAGACTACTGAAAATATAACCTGAAATGAAAATATGTTTGCAGCTTTGAAAACTCAGAAAATTGTAGTCCATGTGCTGAAGCAGGATTGGCTATTAAAAAAAAAAAAAAAAAAAAGTCAGAGAACTGACCAGAACATTAATGATCAGTCATACATAAAACATATACGATGTGTAATATTATCACTTTCTGGTCAGCTGATCTAAGCACATCTTTCCTGATTCTTCATTTTCTTGTTCAGGTCTTGAATCAGACTGAGAGAACACTGAATTAATATTACTCTCCTTTGCCAGGTTTGATTCCGACCAATCTTTTTATATTACTGCACATAATCACAAGCTTACTTAAGCAAAAATCAGAATGAAAGTTCATAGGAATCTTTATGGTGTGGAATGTTAAAGAACGTCTTTCTCAGCAAAACCTTTGTAGCAAACTGTTATCCTTTTAACGTTTGCTTTCCGTTTGACCTTGCAGAACAAGATGACTACTAAATGTAAAAGATACTGTTCAGAAAAAAACACTGAAGAATATACCCTCTCATTACTATCTAAATACTGGTATACAACAAAACTTCTCGGCAGTCTGGTCACTGAATGGGGCTCCTTTCTGTGCCTGCCATAACTATTCCTGAGTTTGCCTATGTCCTACACTGCCCTGTCACCCTCTGCACCATCCCACAACTCTCATTTCCATCATTCTCTCTCTGCTTCTGGATTTGTGTCCAGCTTAAAAGAAAAATTTTCAAAAGGGACATACGTGCCTTACATGCACCAGTAGTGAGCCAAAGTTTTTTTTTCTCAGTTGCTGTTTTAAAACAGGGCTGATAATGTTTTACTGGTCAGTTTGGTTTTGGTTTGGCTTTTTTTCCCCACAAGTCAGTTTTCCTAACAGCACACTGGCAGTGTGAGGATCCTCACTTGCCCTTTTGGATACCCTGAGGTAGTATCTAATCATCAATACCCAGCTCTCCATTGTGATTCTCTGGAAGAGAAATGTTGTTGGTATTCAAAAAATGTCTGCACCTTATTCCACCTCCAAAGTTATCATTCATTCTTCTAATTTTCATCCTTCATTTTCTTGACTTTAAACAAACTGTCTTATCTCTGTCCTCCCTAGAACTGCAAAACTATTATGCTATGAGATTTTCTTCCTCTTGTACCCCCTGACTCCCAGACAGACTTTTTGCAAGTCTGTGTGCAACATTTTCTTCATCCTAATTATTTCATTTTTAACCTTATCTTTCCCTTTCCTATTTACAATTCATATTGTTATCTTTCTTTTGGGTTTTGTTAGCCTTTTTTTCTTTTTTTTTTTTTACTTGCATTGCCTCTGGTGGACATACTATCAGTAGGACATGACATCCTTCAAATAGCTTCAACTGGGTTTTGACTTTTCCTTACTCTCCAAAACTCTCTACTTATATCATTACAGATTTGCTTACTCAGTTCCATGCCCTTTTTCATTTCTGTCTCCTTGCCATAGTCCTCATATATTTTGTTTCCCATACGAACTTATGTTCCCTTTTTTCCTGGCTACAGAAACCTATCAACCTTTCCAGTTACATCAGCAATGTATCCCTTACTTTTCATGAGGACATTAAGTGAAGCTACAGTTATCCTTTGAAATTTACTGCAATTTTTTATCATTCAGATGGGGCGTACCAGTGAACACAAAGGGATGAGCTAAAGTGAAAAACAATAAAGTATGGGTCTCAGTGTAAGAAGCTCAAATANAAGGATCATCCAGTCCATCTCCTGCCCTGCCCAGGACCATGCCCAAGAGTCATACCATATGCCCGAGAGCAAACACTTCTTGAACTCTGTCAGGCTTGGTGCTGTGACTGCTTCCCTGGGGAGCCTGTTCCAGTGCCCAACCACCCTCTGGGTGAAAGAACCTTTTCCTGATAGCCAACCCAAATCTCCCCTGACATAACTTCATGCCAAATTTTGGGCCTCTTCGACCTCCCGCACGCAGCTGGGGCTGTGAAACCAACTTTCAGTCCTCCCGAAAGCCATAAAACCTGTTCCCCACCAGCCCCGCTCCCCCCCGGTGCTGCTCCCCCTCAACAGCTCCGGGGCCGCTGCCGCTCTCGCCGCAGTGGGGCGGGGGCTCCCCTGGCCCCGCCCATCCCGTCGGGCTGGGGGAGGGGCGTCGTGGATTTGAGCTCCCATTGGTGGCAGCTCGTGCCCATCCTCGCAGCGCCCCAGTCAGAGGCCGCGGATTGCGGCGGCCGTCACACATCGCTTGTCCCCTACCTGGAGCCCAGCGCCCGCCGAGACGCTGCGCGCAGTCCCCGCCCCCTCGCCCCTCTCTGCCAGTCACGTCCACCCGGCTTGACCGCAGTAACCAATAGGAGTCCGCGAATGCCTGTCAATCACTAACGTTTCCCCGCCTTCCCCGCTCCCCGCCCACCGGCGGTGGCCGGTGCGGCAGGCGGGGCCTGGCGGACGGGGGAGGGAGGCAGGGAGAGAGAGGAGGAGGAGGAAGGGGGAGGAGGAGGAGCTGCGGCTGACGGCGGCGGAGGTTTCAGTACCTCGGAGAACGGCTGCGAGCGCGCAGGGCGGGCAGGAGCCGTCGCCACCGCCGCCCTCCGCTCCCCACTCACCTGCCCCGCTCTGCACCTCACCCGCCCCTCCCCGCCCCGGGTCCCCCCGGCGGCGAAGGGAGGCCGGTCCCGCCGGAGCGGCCCCGGGGGGAGAGCACGGCAGCAGCACAGGCTCGGTGATCGGGACGGGCGGGGGATCCGTCAGCGCAGGGACGGGACGGGTGGTCAGCCCGGGACGGCCGGACTGGCTTAGGGGGTCGCTCGTTGCCGTCGCTCCTCACGGAGCGGCGGCCGGGGCGGCGAGGAAAGCGAGGGGGCTCGCACCCCGCATCTCGCACCCCGCCGTGGAGCCCGAGGGGAGTCAGAGAGGAGCACCGAGTGCGGCAGCGGCTGCCGGCATTTGCTGGGGTGGGCAGGGAACCAGAAACAGGAGTCGCGCCAGCGGCTGGGAACGGGGAATCCGCTCCTCGGAAACCTCGGCAGAGATAACCCTGGCTCAAAGGGTTTTTGAGGGGAAGGGGAAATTGAATGTAGACGAATTTTGGTAGTTTTGCTGAAATAATCAAGTGCCGAAGGCAGATCTTAGACAGATAAGGTAGAGGGATGGATCCCACTGTTTTGGATGCCGGCTTGAATTTTTTATTTACTTTCCTGTTTTGACCACTGCTAAATGTGGATTTTGTGAGCGAACCCGATGGCGGTTGTTCCATTGTTCCTAGTTTGAACGTAAATCTTAGTCCTGCTTCTTGTGGATTATTTATTTATTTATTTA
>VYZQ01013958.1:40249-77737 GCA_013400655.1 Mystacornis crossleyi | reverse complement strand
GTTGCTTTATTCCCCTGAAAAATGTAGGTGAAAGAGAAAGGTCATTCTTTGGCTGATTTGGCTTCAGACGTGGGGACCAGGACCTTGAAGTGCCGCTGGTTTGAGATGAGGAGGCAGCAAGCTGGATAGAAGATGCAGGAACAGTGCAGCTTGCTGAATTATTTTGTAATCAATTAATGAGGCTGTATAACACTACCAAGTGTGACTCTGCGACGAAAACCTTGAGATCTTGTTGCACTGCTGAGGGCTAAATTCTGCACAGTCAGGAGTCTTACTGCAGTGATAAAAGGAAATTAATATAATAATACTGACTACAGAGAGGACAGTTTACTCTGCATTCACTCCAAGTCCATCCTTTACAGCATCCTGGCCAGATTTGGGGGAGGAGCAGATAATCCACCCCGATAATGCACCAGTTTCATGCATTGCTCATTATCCTGAACTGCAGACTGCTTTGGAGCAATTGCCATAGTTCCTCAAGTGTTAGTCATTCTGCACATTCAATTCACCATGAATCTTTACATGATTCAGCTTAAACAGGTGCATAAATGTTGCAGGATTGGGTCCATAAGCATCCACAGCCTCAATTTTATGTCTCATTTGTAAGATGGGTTGCAGGAAGATGAGAGCAAACTGTCGCAAATAGACTGTTGTGGTAGAGTAATATATTCTAAAACAGAATAAAAGCTGATTATATCTTCAGTTCCTAATAATTTGAGGAAGTAATTCTGTATCCAGAACATTTGCAGTAAATACAATAAGGTCTACTTAAAAAAAAAATCTTAGCATAACAGCTAAAGTAACTGCACCAGAACAATATTGCATTTTCTGCTTTGTAAGGAGAAGAGAAAAGAAATGGCATTTTTACATTTTCTTTTGACCTTTGAGAAATATCAGGAATATGTAATAGCCACACTCACCAGCAATAGCTCAGAGGATTCAGAGAATCAGAGTTAAACACCTGGGGACATTTACAAACAACTGCCGGAGAGGTGATGAATTTAAGATGTGGGTATGAAAGGCACAGATACACAGAGTACAAAAATAATACATATTTAAAATGCTTTTAATCTGTGTGAGAAGCATCATTGAGGTGGGTAGTGGCTCCTGAACAAGCAAAGGAGGGACAGGGAAGATGACCCATGAGGTCCCTGCTACGCTGTGGCAAATGCTAAGACCTGGTGCAGCGAGAGGTCTCAGGGGACCTTCCTCCATCAAATTCGTAATGCTGTAAAGCACACATAACCTTTATCGTATCTGTCAGCCAAAACGAGCAGAGTTTACAGCCCATTTTATACAGCTGAGCACTGCTCTGATGTGACGCACGGGCACAGGAGCCTGTGCTACCCAGGGCTGTCATTGTCCATCGCGTCACCGCTGACACCCAACCTGCCTCTCGCTGCTTCCGCCAGCGGAACCCTCCCATGAAAGAGAGGTGACTCCCAAGGGCCATGAAGTGTCTTTTCCTCCCCAGTAAGTTCACTGGCAGGAAGGAAGGATGCTGATTCAGTAGGTTTGATGCCCTTCATCTTCTCCTGAATGCTCTTGTTCTCCACACTGAGCAAGGGATTGGAGACTACCACCCCAGCTTGTGGGTGGAGGATGCTGGTAACAACTCAGCAGCTTCCCGAGCCATCAGTCCCCTCACCTGACTTCATCTACCCCTGGGTACATGTTTTCCAGCTGGATCCTGAAGTGGCTGTGTCTGTTACTGAAGTGCATTCCCCTGGCTCTTGGAGGAGCTCCCAGACACTGGACAAGCTGTTTGTCCCAGGCTGGGGAATATGAATAGGGCTCTTTCTTTTATCGGCAGAGAGCACTGAGATGCAGCCCCAGCAGAGGAATTTAGACCTGTTCTAAAGTCAGTGAATCTTAATTTTGCCACATTACAGGGGTCCATAAATTTCTGTGGTCCATCCCTTATTGAAATGGGTAAAGAAGCATCCTCCGCTCCGCATCTTCTAGGCAGGAAGGGAGAGCCTTTACATGCTTGGATAAAGAGCCAAAACCCTCCTGATTTTCTCTTTTCGAGGATTTTTGTCATTGGAAGGAGAATGCCAAGTCTGTCATCTTCTTTGTACCCAGAATGGTGTAGTGGCAATATGAAAGCTTTGTTGGTTCACAAGAAAAGGAGAAGAAAATTAAACTGTATTAATTTCAAGCTCTATTAGGATTTTAAGAAAGTAAAATCAATAGAAAAGGATGGACTCAGTAGGGAACGTGACCTTATTTTCTCAGTGTCTGAAGGGGAAGTGCACACAATAGAGAGATAAAAATACATCTATAAAACCAGATCAGTTTCTTTGATGTTGTGGAAAAGAACCGAAAATGCTTATGTGAACTTGCATCACTTGACTGGCATTTAGGAGAAGTGTCTTAAAAATAAAAAGAGCAAAACCAAAAAAAATCCAACCCCAAACCCATCGAAAAATCCCCAAACCCCACCCCATCCATTAGTCCTTTCTATTTCTTTTTCTCCTGCACTAAATTGTAAAAATGGTGGGATCTGTGCAATATTTCATCAAATATGACTCGCCGTTGTCAGAGCAAAATGTTTGATATAAAATAAGAATGATCTTTCTTTTCTTTTTGGTCAGATAAGCTGGTTTGGATTAATAAAAATGCCACATTCACAATGATATCGATAATTTGCATGTGAAAAGCCTTCCACCTGGTAATGAAAACAATTTTTCAGTTTTGCCACCACTAGTCAGGAGAGATAAGGTCTGCCGTCCTCCCCCTTGCAATTAACCAGACACACAAAAAAGGGAAAAGGGAGAAAAAAGGGAAAAGGCAGAATATGTGTGACAATTGCAAATTGCCTGTTACCTGAACCTGATGCCAAGGAATTGATATTTCCACCTGCAGCTGCACAGCTGGCTCACTCCTACAGCCTGGTCCTGCGTGCCTGCCGAGCCAGGCATCTCCGGGTTGGGAAGGCAGAGCTGGGTATGTGTTTGTATTAAATTTGTACACCATTTTAATGGCATTTAGGGGAGAAAAAGCCCACCCTGAACCAAGTTTGCACCCCCCCTTTGTGGTTAGCAAGCCACTGGGTGGCAGTGCTGTGTGCACGGGTGTTTATATACACACACACAGTGGGGGGGCCATGTTCTGGGGGGTGTTGTGAACCTGGGTATGTTTTGCTCATTCTGTGAAGCCACTGTGATGCCCAGGGAAGAAGGCAGGAGAAGAAAGATGTTTCAGCTTTGAAAAGCATGCACAATTGCTGCATCTGCATGGGCCTGTGCGAAGCTCCGCAGCCAAGGAGGTGTCAGTGCCCAAATGTCACCGCCAGCGGTGGCGTTCCAGACTATCCAAGCTGTCCCAGCCTTCCCTTCAAACTGCACTTGCAGTGTTTGACTTGCACAGTGACCAGAGGAGCAAAGAAGCCTCTTGCTGATAGTGCTGGAACAGAAACAGCACAAGACTCCTCTCTGTTCCCTGCTTCTACCCTAACCCACAGGCTTCACCCTTTTTTTCCCACCTCACAGACAAATAATTAACTCAGCAAGGCCGTGTTTTCAGTGATTCAGAAGATGGCCACGTTCTTGGTGTGTATGAAGGATGCACATTTCTTGCAAACAGCCAGCAATGATTTGAATTTAACAACACATCCCCCTGAGATAATTCCAAACTGATACGTAATTCTCACTTAATTGTGTATTTGAAGTGGCTGATAAACAGATAGAGGGTTCAGATGCCAAACTGAGACCTCAATGGGTTTCAAATTTTGTCTTTTATCTCTGATAAAAGCTGCTAAGACGTGGCATTCCTTTCAGGTTTGTTTCTGCAGCACCCCCAGCACGATGTTCTGCATTTCACGGCTCTCGAAGCACAGGTCATATCTGACTCTAGTTTTGACCTGTTTCAGGCTGGCAGGTTTGATTAGTCTTGTCCTATACTTGACAGAAAACCAATTACTCTCTACAGCCTCACCATGGCTGTAGAGGAGGTAAATCTACCTAGTTTGGATAAACAATCTTACATGTAGGATAACAGAACAAGCTGTGTATGGGCACTGCAAGGTGTGGGAGGGGGCTTCTTGCAAGAATAATTTGAGATTTCAGGTTGCTTCCACCTGTGAGAAGTCAGAGTGAAAAAGAGGGCTGGAAGTGACAACACAGCAGTAGATAAAGAAGTGGAAATCTTTATAACCCTCCTTTGGACCATCCTAGACAGCACCGTTAACCACTCAAAAATCTATCACCTTAGTGATGAGCACACCTGAGAAAACCTGAAAGAAGGCTCTCTTGCTTTTTCCTCGCCCTCTTGGGGTGCTTTGGAAAATTTTGATTGAAATATTTGCAAAATGTGCAGGTTACAACAGCAATTAAAACAACCCAAAAAAGAAAAGGGAAAAAAAAATTCACACGCACACATGGTCCTTTGCAAATGAGAACTTTTCTGCCAGGAAAACACGAGATCTGACAATATGTTCCATTTAGCAAAGATGACAAAACCTAAAAGGGTAACATTAAGAATGTAACTTTTTCTTCTCTCCACCTCTTGCTAACAGCTAAAAAGCTGCTGTGCAAAAGGCCTTTAATGTGAAGCCTCATTTCAGCTCTAGAAAGCCACTTGATTTCTGTAACTACAGTGACTGTCGTTCTGCCCCCATCAATAATAAATGGTTTTTTTCCCTTCTCTTTTCTGCTAATATTTCTCATCCTTCATGTCCTTTGTGGTGGGCAGAGCCGCTGAGGGAATCGCTTAGGCTTTGAAATAAAGGGAATTTTGAAAGAGTAAAGTAGGGCAAAAAGGTTTCTCCTGAAGAGCTCTAGCCAGAAGGAGGAGGGAGAGCATGGTCCCCAGGTTAGGTCCTCCTGTGAAGCAAGAACGGAACTTCTTGACTAGGACTCACCTCTTGGTGGCCAATACCAAGGAAAAATCACCTATATCAATCCAAAAAAACTCTTAAGGAATTGTAAAAACCCCAGTCACATTAGGAGCAGCCAGGACAGGATATTTCCAAGATCTTACTTCCCTTCTGGGTTCCAAAACTGAATTTTTGAATACCTGATCCTGGTCATGCAGCACCACACGCACGAAAACCCACCTCTGTGGGAATCTGATTTGTCAGCTCAGTGAGCACGTTCCTTGGGATGGAAAACTTTAGTGGAGCTTGTGCCCAAATGTGATTTTTTGATGATTCTGACCTGGGATCATTAGTGTCCTCTGTGGTGAGGAATATGAATGATCTGCTGCCAGCTCACTCCTAGCACAGAACACCCGCAGCAGGGGGGGCTGCTTTAACACTCCTTGCAGGTTGAAGTGCTCCGCACAAACATAGAAGGAGGAAGGAGAGAGAAAAAGAGCCAGTGTGGGGGAGAGAGACCACAGGCATGTAACAGCCTCCCTGACCTAGTGATTTATTTATGGCAGTGCTAGAGGGCAAGAAGCCATGCAAAGATCATGAGCCTGCATGCTGCAGTAAGTGGTGCATATGTGCTGGCATATATTTAGCAAGCAAGAGTACAAGGCACAAAATCTACAGAGGATGGGGAAATGCTTGCATTCCTTCAAGGTTTTTGAATGATTCAAGTCAAGCAAGCGGAGAGGTTTACTTGGAGGAACACAAAAGATTTCTCTTGCTTCTCCCTATAAATAAATTACAGGGAGATGCTTGGTTTTGCTTCCTTGAAAGCCAGGGTGTTTCCTCTCCCAGCACACACCTCACCATGCCTCACTCTTGGGCTGGCCAGCAGCTTCAAGGGCCTCTGCAGGGAATTTTGGGTGCTGATAGCCCTCTCAGGTCTGTAAGAGAAAAGGCTCTGTCTGGGATGAGGTGCCTGAGAGAAGTGTTTCACAGTGAGCTGCTGTCTCCAGGGTAGGTGAACAACAAAAGGAGCATTACAGGCAATAGGCCTCCAATACAGCACAAAACCCCAGAATCTGTGTCAGCTGAAACCAGTTGCAGTGTTCATTGGCCTGACAAATACCTGCTCTGGCAGATGGGAAGGTTTATAAAGTACAGTATCACACGAGGGGACTGCACAAAGGTTTAGTCTGCACTCACTGATGCTGCCTGGTGCTGAGGCCCTGCAACCCTGGGGCAAAGCCCATCACTGTGGCCACCACAAACAGAGGTTATCAAAGTGGTTCTCCTTCACTTCCCCCTGGAGTGAACCCTGATTCCACCAGGATGGTGCAGTCACCAGTGGGATCTGGAGCAGCACAGCAGGGGCTGCACTGCGCATGGGGAGAGCAGGGGGAACTCGGGGTGTTTGGTAGCACTCATCAGACCTTGCACATCACCAGATATTGAGCCCTAAATGAGAACACAGTGTCACTTTAGAGCTCTTGGCTCTGTTGTCTAAATTAAGCCTCATCAGAAATAGGATCTTAAACAAAAGCCTGCGACAGCCCCTTTGGTTTCTGAATTTAGCTCCTGCTTCAGCTTCGGGGATTTCAGAACCCTGATGGCCTGGGCTCCTGGAGATCTGTGGGGACACCGAGCACCAAGTGTCCCAGATCCCTCTCCAGCTGTGTAAAGCTGAGGGTCTGATGACTTGAGGAAGTCTCAGAAGCATCATTGGGCTTATCCTGTGCATGGCCAGGACTTTGATGATTCCTGTGGGTTCCTCCTAACTCAGCATATTCTATGATTCCATCAGCACTGACTTGATTTGAGGAGCTGGATTTGATTACTCCAGGAGTGGACTTAATGCTTGGACTTGCATCTCAATCAAACTTTTCTGTCATTCATAGATTCTAGTGGANACATCACCAGATATTGAGCCCTAAATGAGAACACAGTGTCACTTTAGAGCTCTTGGCTCTGTTGTCTAAATTAAGCCTCATCAGAAATAGGATCTTAAACAAAAGCCTGCGACAGCCCCTTTGGTTTCTGAATTTAGCTCCTGCTTCAGCTTCGGGGATTTCAGAACCCTGATGGCCTGGGCTCCTGGAGATCTGTGGGGACACCGAGCACCAAGTGTCCCAGATCCCTCTCCAGCTGTGTAAAGCTGAGGGTCTGATGACTTGAGGAAGTCTCAGAAGCATCATTGGGCTTATCCTGTGCATGGCCAGGACTTTGATGATTCCTGTGGGTTCCTCCTAACTCAGCATATTCTATGATTCCATCAGCACTGACTTGATTTGAGGAGCTGGATTTGATTACTCCAGGAGTGGACTTAATGCTTGGACTTGCATCTCAATCAAACTTTTCTGTCATTCATAGATTCTAGTGGAAAAAAAAAAATCTCCATTTGTATATGGGAATATAACAATCAATCAAACTTTATAGCTCCTGATTCCATTCTAGCAGCTTATAACCACATAATAAAAGCATATAATGAAAACATCATAAAAACACACAGTAAAAACACATTCACCATGCAGTATTGCCATCTTAACACATCTTGGATGGAAATGCTGGAGAGTTCTTGAGGCTTCTGGTGTGTACTAATAGCCTCTATAACACTACATCACACTCACCCTTCCCACTTGAGGAGTGCTCTCTATTTAAACAGCAGTGGTTATGGAAGCTGCACATAAATGTTTGGATTCAGCAAATTAAGAACATGAAAGATCTCCTGAAGAATTTTGCCTTCCTGGCTTTACAAAGTTAGGTAAAAGATTCTATGTGAAAAGCCTCTTCAGCAGCTTTTGTTGTATTATAGCCCTTATTGGAAAAGCTGCATGAGGTGGGTGTTGCATTAACACTCTTCTTCCCTGTGGTTTAAATTAAAGTTCGTCGTCACAGGCAGTCCTCTGCTTCACTTGAAGGATGCAAACGGCTTGTTCTGCCTCCCTGCTCTTGCTTCATTTCCCTGACACTTTTCCACAAATCCTTGCTCCAGCAGAGCATGGTTTGCTCACTGTGGAGGAACCAACACCCTGATCCTGCAACAGGGGGACGATTCTGCACCCTGATAAAAGGTATTGGTCCCTGCTAAATCTGCTTTGCACCTAAACTGTTGTGATTCATCTCAGCTGACTCTCAGGGTGTGGCATTGAGGTATTAGTGGCAGGGCAGTAGCACTCTTGGAGTTCTTTTCCCACCCCACATAGCGGAGACTCCTTTGTCTGGGGAAAGCTGCTGAGGTCAAAGCCCTGTGTGGCTGGCCAGTGGACTTGCCCACTTGTCCCTTCACATATTTTCCAAGTTTCTCACAAAGTTATTTCAGTGAGTGAATAAACCAGAAATTAATCATCAATCCTATCACAGTGACTTTCTCCTTCAGTAGTGCCAGAACAGTCACCTCTCGCTTTAATAAGAGCCTCTTGAAATCTTCTCACTTTCAAAGATTTTCATTTCGGTTTGAGGCCAGCATTGCAGTGACACTGTGGACCTAATGGCTCAGCTGCAGGTTGATTTTTGTATTTTTTTTTTTAAAGCCACAGATGTTCTGTAATATCTAAGATGACTGAACCTGTTTATCTTAGATATTAAAGGTAATATAGTTCCCAGTTTTTCCCAGCTGCTTATTTTGTGGCTTTGGGAAGCACTTTGTACTCACACGGCTTTGCTTTTTTCCTCCATTACTTCCTTCTTCTTTGTTTGCTTGACACTTTCATGCAGAGAAAGGGCAGACACCTAAACTGGGCAAATGTGATTTGATCACAGAGCTGGTGGGGGGCAGGTACAGTCAATCACACTGCCATGAGCTCTCCTGTGTGCGATCAGCTGGAGCTTGTTTGGGGAGAGCCCCCTGAAATGATGCCGTGCAAAGATGCCAATCCAAAGCCTGTGATCCAGGGATACCTTTGCACGGACTCCGGATCTGGTGTAGTGTGTCACTACCCCTCTATAGTAGGCAGTTGTGTCAAAGCTAGAGGTTGGTTTACCATAAACTGCAGATTTATTCAGCCGCAGAGCAGAAATTCCTGACCCGAGTCCTTCAGTTCCTCTCAAGAAACACAAAACCACCATCAGAGGCATTTTTTTTTCCAAGTTCTCAGCCTCTTCAGAGACACACACTAAATTAACCTGAACTCCCTTGGCTTCCCTTAATCTTAACAAAATACAAGATGCAGAGTAACTGCATCACAGATGAAGGCAGCAAAGCTGCCCCCCTTACCCCAGCTCAGAAGTTGGTCCCTGGGATTTTAACTGTTCCTTTATCTACTGAAAAGGAATGTTGAAAAGTTTAATTGGCATGTAATGAGATAACTATAACAAGTTAATTAGTTCTCAATTAAATTGCGTTTACCATACGTTCTGAATATGTTGTTAGCAATTAACGACACCTAATGCACTTGCAATAGCGACTGAGTTTACAGCGATAAGGGAAATAATAATAATAATGCTCACACGTGGTTTCATAGAGCATTAGAAGCAACAAATGATCTAATAAGTATGTGGTTAAATCATCATATCTGGTGCAGCCACTGGAAGGGAAACATCCAGGAAATTTATTCTGGCACATCTAGCAGGGTCTAGGAGGAAACAATTGACTTTCAGAATAGGTCATCTTTAGGAAAAAATTCCATGAGAGCTGTAGGAGATTTGCAGAGGAAAAAGGAAAACAGAGCTGCAAGATAAGGTGATTCAGTTTAGACATAAGAAAGCATGACAAGAAATTCAGGTTGGACAGGGCTTTGAACAACCTGGTCTAGTGAAACATGTCCCTGACCACGGCAGGGGGGCTGGAATGAGATGATCCTTAAGGTCCTTTCCAACCCAAACCATTCTGTGATTCTGTGATGATTTGATGACAAAGAAAGGTCATAGGAAACAACTGGGATAAGGTGGAAACCTCTGCGGATGAGAGAAAAGGGTTAAATTCTTTTCCAAGATCACTTAAGCAGGTGAGTATACTGAGAGCAATTTGTCTCTGTGCTGCCAGTTAACCTCCCCTTAATGCTTTGTGCCATCAGAGTGTCACACTGAACAGGCATTAGAAGGAAAAAAACCCTACAAAGTAATTTACATTTTAATGAATTTTTAATTGAACCAAAATCTGTTGTTTCTGTTTAAAGATGCAGTGTTGACTTTGTGGTCTGTGCTGCTGAGAGCCAAGTGGGATCTTAATGTGATAAAAACAATGATAACGCTAAGCTTAATTAGGTTTGAAAACATCCCTGGTAAAGTGGTGGGGAATAAAAACGTTACCTTCCCACACAGAAGCCAAGCAGGAGGCTAGGGAGAGCCCGGGCCACTTGGCCAGCCTGGCTGCCATGAAGCAAGATCCAGAGCTGCTACTTCCTGCTTGTGTGAAGCTCAGCCTATGGCCTGAGTGGGTTCCGAGAGACAAACCTGACACAGTAACTTCAGTTCCATCTTTTCCTGCCATTAGATCCAGCTTTAATGACTGGCAGGACCTACTGGGGTTTCTCTAATCACTTTCCCCTTCATAACAGGGTATATCAAAATGCCAAAGCCTGGCAATCACACTTTCCATGGCCGGGGCGTGGAGGCATGGGCTCTCATGCCCTTCTCCACCCTGGAGCATGTCTCCAGCAAAAGAAATACATCCTCCTCTGTGCATCCAGCCTGCCTAGAGCTTGGAGACAAGAGAACTCACTGCACTTGGATTTAACCAGAAATGCTCCCTAGGACTGAGAGGCACACATTTGCTCTCTCTCTGGGGTACCTGTAATCCTGGTCCAGACATTATGAGGCATTTTGTTGTGTTTTTAGTGTCTTGTACGGAGCGATTTGCCAAGTTGACCGTGGCACACACATACCCAAGGAGCTCAATGAAATGGCAGCGAAGCAGCTTTTTAACACTAGTTGCACATCCTCTACTTTCATCTTTCCTCTGGCTGCCTCTGCTCCTGGGAGGATTGCTCTGTTCATAACATGCTCAGAGTTTTGCATAATTAAACCTTGGTTTTTATTAGTTATCATTTATCAGGTTATTGTTGATTTGGTTGTAGCATGAGCACAAGCTGAATACACCCCTCACCTCCACAGAGAGCCTGAGCATCTGACACTCTAACGAGCCCAAATAAAATCACAGCAATTGAAAACAAGCTATGGCAGCAGGTTTCAAAACCTGTTAAAATCACTTTGTGAGCTTTGTCTTCAATACCCTGCTGCTCCTTACCACGTCCTGCATTTTGCAGCAATTTACTCCGCTCTTGCTCTGTTATGACACTGAATTCGTACTGTGCAGGAGTCCCTAGCCTCAATGCTCAACTTTGAACTTTATATTATATACCATGTTATTTTTGGCTTTTAAAAGTAAGGGTTCCCTTGACCAATTTATTTCATACCTTCTCCTGCTACCACGGGCAGTAATTTGGTTCCCTGTTCGCATGGGCTGGAAGTATATTCCTTTCTAAAGAGACCAAGTTTGTAATTAAAAACATCTTTGCATGCAGAGTGGGTGCAGAACAGTTAAGACAGGGACCTTGCACCTCATCATGTGCCTATTTCTATTTGGAAGCAAGGAACTTTTCATTGCTACACCAATTTTTCAACTGCTGCTGTTTCTGCCTTCAGAGGCATTCAAATCCAAACTCTGCTGTATCCGAGCTGCTTGTCTCTGGAGCTATTGAACAGAGAGAGCCACAGCACTCCTCACATTGCCTTGTCCTGGGAACTTATTCCTGCCTGCCCTTCCGGGCTTTGGAACAGCAGGAGCTGTCAGTGCAGGCTGCTGTTGCTGGGTGTGATCAGCAGAGTGGTCCAAGAATAGCCCTCGGTCCTGACAGGGCATAATCCCAGAATAGTTGGGAGGTTAGGAAGTTAGTAGAAGGGGAAAGAAGTCACTGAGAATTTTGACTTTCAATCAGGGACACCAGAACTCCCAAAGCCACACGTACTGAGAGAGGCAATGAACTGAGCACAGGACTCAGCAGCTCTTGCCCTCACGCATCACAGTGGGGATTCACCTGCCTGAGGGAGGTCATCAGGACCCCTCTGCGCAGGGCGGTGCTGATGCATTTACCTCCCCAGGAGCAGATCTGGAAGGGGTCAGAGTGTTTCCAGCATATTCTGGTCTCTAAACTCTTTTTTCATTTTGGCCACTGAGCAAGAGCAGCTCTAGAGCTGGAAGGCTGGGTGCAAACCCAGTTAGCAGGGCTGGGAAGCTCTCAGGGGACAGAAAAGATGGAGGAGAGGCCTTTTTACTCGACTTTCTGCTGTACTTGTACAGGACCTGTTACTTTCTAGCCCATAGGAACAAACTATCTTGAAATCCAAGAAACAGCTGCTAAATGACAGAGATGTCTTTGCATTTATACGATGATCATTAGTGGAGTGTGTGAACTCAGCTCCTGTAGATAAGCCTGAAGTGTGGGAGGGTGCCACTTCATTTTGATTCTTCCTTCAGAAAGGGTCTTTCAACAAATTGTGTCCTCCTCTTCTCTTCTCTTCTCTTCTCTTCTCTTCTCTTCTCTTCTCTTCTCTTCTCTTCTCTTCTCTTCTCTTCTCTTCTCTTCTCTTCTCTTCTCTTCTCTTCCCTTCCTCCCCACTCCCTTGCTGTTGCTGTGGGAAGTTAAATGTCAAGTCAATTGAGAAATTTTCCATTTTGCCCTGACAGTTGCAGGCACTTGAGGCTGTCTGGATATCCTGTGGCCCCAGGTGATGGACCAGGCCAAGGGAGCACTGTCCCCCTGTCAGATGAGCCTCAGTGTGTGCCTGGCAGGTCCTGGTGAGTGCCGCGGCAGAGTCTCTGCTTTTGTGATGAAAAATAAATGAAAAAAAAAAAGCTGGCTATTTGCCTTTTTGCATATTTACATGACTATGGCCCAGGTCTACAGAAAAGGCTTTTCTGAAGTGAAGCACCTCTTTGAGATTGTTTTTTTACCATAACTTCATGTAAAATCTCTCTGCTTCTCCCCCACAGTTGAATCAGATCATTGATCTTACACTGAGAGCTTTGCCTCTCCCTTTTCACCTGCTCCTGCCTCTGTTCCACATAGCCTGGTAATGATTCCGAGATACAAAAGCTCACTGCCTTCCTCATAATGAGTCCACTTCTGTCAGAAAGCCTAATTTTGGGTACCTGGATGGAAAACATCGTCCAGGTCCCATTTATGAAAATGTCTTTTCTTCTGAAAGAAGGATGATTTTGCAGTTCTCTTTAGGAAAAATGAGGACAACAAAGGAAATTTAGTGCAGAAGGGCCTAGAAAAGATATATTCCACATGCTGCAGGCCACAAAACACTCTCCATCTTCTTTATCTAACTTAATGTCTTCAGGAAAGAATAGGCTCACAATGCATTGTGCTGCAGGAGGTCTCCTACCCCCCTAAGTCAGCATGCTTGGGAGAGAAAGGTGCCTGAAAGATGGATTTATGTGAATGTTGCTCGGGTGGTTTAGGGTGTTGCCTCCTCCTCAGAAGGGCACAAGGACTTGGACCTCAGCTGCACCCAGGCAGGCTCTGGCATCCTTCTTCAAAGCCACCGTTGCCATATGTGAGAGACTGACCTGCTGCAGAAGAGGCTGAGGTGCTGAGCTTTGGCAGAGAGGCAGCAAAACAGCCAAAGGCTGCAATGCCTTAAGCTGCTGCAGGAGGAATTCACCTGGCAATGCTCTGTAACCAGGAGATCCAAGTGAGTGTGGCTGTACACCCATGTCCAGCAAGACTTAGGTCAACTGTGATAATTTTGTTCCCCAGCTCTGTAATGTGGTTGGGCACAGAAAAGCTGTTTTTCTGAGTGGATTGATATAATTGACACAAGCAGACATCAAAAATTCCTAGGAGACTATGAGTATGATCTTCTTTGAATGCAAATAGTTCCTAGCACAACAGCCCGGACTTTGGTTAGGCCTAATGCAAATTAATAAGCAAAAGAAATCATACAATGAATGGAAGAACGTCAAAAAAACACCAGGAAAGTAGAAGTGATTTTTCAATAGCACACTTTCCAGGTTTTATCCAGTCTTCGTCTGCTTTTTGAATAATGAAAGAGATGAACAAGTGAAATACATATGCTTAAACGACAATCGTAATTGAAATACATTATGGTCAAACAGGGCATGTTCCACAGAGGCGGAGATCAGGTGATAAAACCAGGAACAAGATGGAATGGCGCTTCAGAAGTGTTTAAAAGCTCTTCCCATTTCACAGGAGTGGCTTACATTTGCAAAACATTTATTCAAGTCTCGGTTGAAAAAAAATCCTTGAACGTAGCTATGGTACTGAGAGGTTGCAGAGTGGCAGTGGCCTCTTTAATCATTGTCCCATTCAAGCCCTAATCAGGGCAGCATATGCAGGAATGAGTGGAAGGAGCTGAGAATTCACCTCCTCAGCAGGGTGAGATTGTCTGTGTCTCTTCTTTCTAATTAGGAGCGCTATTCAAATGTTAATCAGCAACACCATGATTAAGGAGGATTAAAGAGAACACTTGGCCATCACTTCACTGATATGGCTAAAGAGGTTTTTTTTCCCTTCTTGTAACAAATAAGGATGTTCTGCTCCTGGTGGAAGTCAGTGTTTTTTGACTTCACCTTAGCATCGAGGCTGCCACCCCTGCTCCAGGATGCTGCTGTGATGGAGGGCAGTTGTTTTACTTCCAAGACCTTCTGCCAACCACCTGAGCCACAATGGTGCTTGGTAAACACTGCTGATGTGTGAGGAGTGATGAGCGATTCGCCCACCACAGCTGAGAGGAATTTGGGAAGTACTCAAAACAAAGATGGCCAGAGCAGAAGGTCACAGGAATAATCTCTGGTCCCCGACTTTAGTTTATTGAGCTCTCTCCTCAGTTATTCCAGTGCTTTAATACCCTTCTTTTCCCATCTTCTCTGCCGATATAGGCTCCTAAATGGTTCTGTTTGGATTTTTCTTTAGAGAAAGGAAGAAAAAAAAATCACTGTCAGGGTAAGATGAAATCAAATGAATCTGAGACAAATGGGAGAAGCCCATGAAGGAACAGTCTTATAACTGATGGAAATGAACATAACCCTGCTACTGGAAGGGACAAACCCACTGGGGATTACACCAGGCTGGCTCCAGACCAGACAGAATGAAGATGGACCACAGAACCAATGGGCACTTCTCCAGCCACAGTTTCTCTGCTCTATTCAAAGGAAAAAGGTGCTAGATGGTTAGAGACCATGTCCTTCTCCAACATCCTCTCCCGAGGTGCCTGCCTCACACGCCACGCCTTACCCAGTGATACCACATCATTCCCAATGCCTTCCCATGCCCATAATTAGGAGAAACAAAAAGCCCTCTTGTGTTTGTTTCTTCTGAGAAATAAGCTCAGCTGGCATAAAATGAAACCATTTGTCTAATGGCCTTGTATTTGGAAAAAAGCACTTCAAAGAGACTGTACTGGAATTGGCTATTCCTCCAAATACATGAAATGATTTAATTAAAGCTGACAATTAAAACAGAAATTTTAGTGCATAGTGACCTCATTGTAAGTCTGTATTTTGCCTTTACAAAAAGTTAGCGCCAGGTGAGACTGCCCTCCCAAATCAAAAGCCATAATGTAACCAAGGTCCCAACACAAAACCTTTCTCTGATCTCTGAGGCCAGGGGAAACTCCCTGTATTTGCATATTTCAAGGGAAAAAAAAAAACACAAGAAAGAAAAATTGAAAGCAATCAGCTCATTTCTGATAGAGAATTTGGATGCTGCCTCCTGCATCCATGCATAATCCTCAGCACAGCATTCATTAAGCCCTGATGATTCATGACTGACTTCTCCAGCTGAGACACAGGATGGATTCAGCCCTGAATTGCCCTCACTGTCTGGAGGCATTTAACTCTAGGGGTGACAACGCAGATTGCTGTGAGTGTTTTGAGATTGGCTCTGCTCTGCAAATTTAAGTGTTGATTTCAGCTGTGTTTCTGATGATACCAAAGCAGGCAAGCAGGAATTCAATCCTGCACTATATATTGTATATGATATATGATGGTTTGGGGCAAAAAACCTACCAAGGTCTTTAATTCCTCTTGGTACTGTAGAGGAAAGAAAAGTGGTGGCAACAATAGGCTGTGTGCTTCCAGAGTCCTTCCAGGCTGCATTCATTTTTAAAGTCTGCTAGAGGTTAGCTCAGAGTCATCAGGGACTTCTGAAAATTAGGGGTTTTCAAAGCATCCAAGTCCCATGCTGAGATGCTGTTTGCAGTCAATATCCGGCCCGAGTCTTCAGGTATCAGCTGGGCTTTCAGCATACCTTTAGTCACACTGATAGACGTTCACACCCCAGCCACCAGCACTGAAAGAGTGACTCCTGGAACTGGAATCCTGTCCTATCCCATGGAGATAGGCCGTAATCTTGGGAAGCACATCCACGCCATAATTGATGCATCCAGCACGGGCAACAACAATAGTGGAGGTCCCATGGAATGGAGAGCTGTGCAAGCTACACAAACTCACCGTCTACTGACCCACGGCAACATCCACATCCCTCCACTGTCACAGATCGCTGCTACCTGCGCTGGGTAGGTTAAGCACAGCTAAATCGACCTGTCCACCTGACAGAGCAGCTACACAGAAAAATCTGGGGAGAACTGGAATTGTAGCAAAGTGTGCCAAAGGGAAGGTGAGTAGGAAACAATTATTCGCTGTTCTTGCAGCAGAAGAACAAGGGATCATTATGTGAAACTCTGAAATTGCAGAGTCAAGCAAATGAGCGTTTTGCACACAGTTAGACTGGAATATACTGCCACAGGATTGCATGGGGGCCGAAAATATTCATGGCCAGGAAAACCTGTCAAGAGTCATTAAAAAGAAATGCTTACACATTGCCTGAAGAAGTGCATACAGTACTACAGCCTGAAGGTGAAAGGACACAGAGAGATGTTTCCTCTCTTCTGATACAAAAAGCTTCTCCTGCTGTTCACTGTTAGACAGAAACCAGAGCAAAACTGATGTTTGGTTCAGATGAATACAGCCATTTTTATATCCTTATAAAAAAATATGTTCTGTTCATGGATTTCTCCTTCCCAGGGAAGGTCAGGATCTCCAGATAGCTTTCTGACAAATTTTGGAAACTAATCAGATAATCAAATATGCCTTTGACTGCTGCTGGACAAGGAGCGTCTTCCTGTCTGATGGCAGTTAATCCCAAGAGTTTCTCCGTAGCCTAATGGATTACCAGGACTCCTAAAGGTCATCTCCTGCCAGCAGAGCTCTCCCAGGACAGATGAGCGCCACGTCAGCAGTGCCATCCACGTCCTGTCACAGCCAGGGTAGCAGTGCCTGCTTCTCCTCTCACCCAGGGTCCCGGTTCCTGTCCCTCAGCTCTAGCGAGCAGACTGAGAGGAGCCTGTCTCAGCCTCGCAGCTGCCCAGGTCCTTGACATTTTACTGCTGTCACCGTGGCCATGTCTAGGCAGCATAATTCAGCACTCTGCAGAGCTGTCTGAGCCAGCTCAAACCAGGCAGCATCTGCACTGTTGGCATCTGAGCCAAAGGCACGTGGAGCTCCCTGGCACTTCCCACCAATATTTCTACCCACAGGGCTGTTTTGGTGTCTCTTCCACCTTTGCTTAATTTTAATCTCACAGTGGTCAGGCCTAACATCCCCTTTGCTCATCTCTGAGACTGCAGAGAACGACAGTGTTGGTCTGTGCCATCTCTGCACGTCTCGCTGCTCTCCCCACCAGCCTCGGGGAGGTGAGGAACGAGCCTGGCAGGATTGACAGCGCACCAGGAGTGCAGACTTACATCTCCAGCTGTGGCACAGCACCAGCCAAGTTGGGGCAAAGCTCTGCAGGAACCCTGCCAGCCGGTCTGGTGCCACGCTGGCCCCAGGTAGCCCAGTGGGCGCTTTCTGGCCACATCAAAAGGCCACACTTGAGATGCTGTGTCTGCAGCTTAGGTGAGTCACAACTTGGGACAACCTCAGCTCTCTCCTCGTGCTCACTGTGGGCAGGAGTGAAATACTCTCACTAAGGATCTGGCTCTTCTTACCAAGATTGAGATCACCTGGTGCCATTTAGCTTGGGACACCCAGTAGCTAACACTAGCACTTTCCTTAGGAAAGAGACTGGGAAAAGGTGAATTTCCTGTCTCCATATCTTTTACTTAAAACATGGCTTTGCATCAGAGCCTTTCCAGTGTTGGACACTTTCATCTGGCAATAAAATTCTCTTAAAGCATTTAAAATAAACACATCACAAAGTCGGAGTTACAAAACACCGAGGTTTTGATCTGAAATCGTTACATTCCCACATGCTTAGTAACGTATTCATATTTTTCTTTCTTGCTTCTTTCAGCTAATAGTATCTCCAGGGGGGTTCTTCCAACATCACCTATTTCTTGGCTTGCAAAGAAATAAAAAATCCTGATTGATGATCGCAGGCAGACGTGATGAAAGCATTCCAATCAGAGGCACAACACTGGTGCCTGAGAAATGGGTTTCCCATGCCCACAGGAGGCACAGCACGTACCGAGTGATGAGGTTGCTTTTCTAGCAGGCAAAATTCTGCACCATCAGATCTACGTAAAAGCCACAAGTCCACGTCACTGGGCCAAAGAAAGCAAGTAGATAAACTCAAAATTCCTCCCTGCACTTGTCTTTCTTCTTGTTAACATCCAGGCGTGAGCAGTAGCCTGTTGCAGTAGGTCATTTGTTTTAAGATTGCATTTGGCTTGACAGGGAGTCTAGACAGAAGAGAACTCAGTTAATCTGTCAAATTCCCATTGCTCTTCCATGCATCGAGCAAATCTTGGATGAGCTGGTGCCTTGAAGGGGAAGCAGGGAGGCTGAGGCTTTACTGCAGAGCAGCCCAGAGGAAAGGTCCTGGCAGACCATGCCAGGACTCTGGAAGCAAGGGAGGAAGGAGCTCAGTTTCCTCTGGAGCAGAGCTGAGACCTTTCAGGGTGCCATGACCACAACACCTTTCTCCAAATCATGAGCTAAAGGACTGGTGAAGTTAAAGTTCCTCAGGCTGGTGTGAATGGATAGGCTTCTTTTTAGGGCAAGACTTTGCTTTACAAACATTACAAAGGATATTTCTGTGCAAGGCACCGGGTCCTACCTCAGCCCAGCGGGACCCAAGCTGAGCCCCTTTGCTGCTTGCAAAAATCAGCAGTAAGAAAAAACAGCTGCACCTTACTGTGGTGCCCTCCGCGGTGCTGCAGTTCTCACTCCCAGGCTGATCTTTGCCACCTTGGCAGTGTGTCCCCTTTGGGCACAGGTAGGTGACCTCTGCCATGAAGTGCTCACCACACGGCTGCTTTCTTTTAGAAACATCCATTGCCACATTCCCAGACAGCTCTGACCAGCCAACACAAACCCTTTTGGGGGCCACCAGGGAATCTGGGCCCCCATCCTGCATGCACCACAGGCAGCCCACCGGGTGGAGTGGTTCCACTTTTATGTCAGGCTCCTAACACTAAATCTGTAGTTCTCACAGCAGCGATAATCAGCCACAGAACCTTGGAAAGACAGGCAGGCCAGGTTCATTTTAGATAAGGGAACTGTGAAAAATGACAGCATGACAGACAACTGCACGAGGAGAACTCTTTACATGGTTAAGGCTTTACTGACAAAATGCTGCAACTTTCCAGCAAGAGCTGCTCAGCCTGCTCCCGAGCTTCATCTGCTGGTGTTCCTCAGCTGACACCTTCCATGTGGGATTCTTCTCCAAGGAAAAAGAGATGGGGAGTGGAAATTATAAGAGAAGTGGCTATTTTGGTGTAGAGAGCTCTGGAGGTCCTGGAAGTAAGGATGAACATGCCCATGGCACTGGGAAATCTGGTTAGGGTTTGTATTTTGCTTTGTTGGAAGATGCCAACTGCCACTTCAGCGAGGTCAGGAACAGGGTGTTCATCTATGAACACGCATATTCTGTCTTCCCACCCCATTTCTACCCAATACGCATTAAAATGCACAAAATTTTCTAAAAATTGCCAAAACCTGCTTCTGAGGGACAGTATTAAGTCCAAACCTCTGGACATTGCACAGGGCAGGGTGCACCAGCTTTATCCAGCTACTCCAACTAAAGGGCAGCCTGCAAACCTGCTGAGCCCTGGGTAAGGCATGATGCTGGCTGAGAAGCCCACACCTCTGTCCTGCATGATCCTGGTCATCCCTCCTCTGTGTGGGATCCAGAGCTGGTGTGTGCTGCTGTACCCCTGAGGGAATGTGAGCAAAAAAGACCACGGAGGCAGCTCCAGACGAAGATTTTTGGCTCCATCTCTGAACACTCCTCTGCCGATGAAATATTTATGATGACATGTTGCCTAGCAATGACCAGATTGCCCTGAACAGGCAGGAGATAAAATATACCATGAGATGTGGGAATCAGGGAGAGATTGTGAAAGGGGGGGCGGAAAAAGGAATCAAAATAAAACCAACTCCAAATGGGCACCGATTTTGCTGGGCTTAGGACCTTTTGCTAGTAAGAGATGAAAAATAGGTTTTGTTCAGTAAAGAATTGGATTGGTCAGACTGATTTCACCAGATAGGTAGAAGCTTACAGGGATAAAAGCAGGCAGTCAGGAAGCACTTAGCTGTTATATAGCAAAATGGTTTATTTTTGTCACTGCTTGGCGATGTGTGTCCAGACAGCACTGTCCTGTGGTGTTTTCTTTCCTCTCCTTGTCAACGTGCCAAAGCTAATTAAAGTGAGCTGGGTCTATCTGTGAAGTGGGTTTTACTGAAACAAAATAATCAGGAAGGCAAAAATAGCACGTATTTTTGTCATTTGGAGGGAACTGGTTGGCTCGGAAAGAGGATGGATGGGAGAGCCGAGAGCTACCGGATGTCGTCTGTTTTGCCATCTGATTCTCCTCAATCATCCTGGTGTATATGCAGAGAACTCTCAGGTTGTTTTTGTGTTTTCCACCTCCTAGATTTAACCCCATTTCCCACAAAGTGGAGAGCCAACAGGTGAGCCAGTAGTGTTTCTGAAAAACAACCACTTAAAAAAAAAACTGGTGGTGCACTTGCTTTTTGGTGGTTCTCAGTATAAAGAGAAAGGGAAAGAGAGGAGTTCCTTTCCTGTGAAAAGAGATCATCTTGCAACAGCATTTGTTTGCTGGAGCCCTTGCAGAGGCCAGCTGTTAATAAATGGGCTGCATGAGGCTTCTCATTCAATTTATCACCAGTCTTGCACAGAAAGATTCTGCTGCTTTCGAGAGGACAGTCAATCCAACCATCTCACAGATCTAGAGCAACCCTGATTGCTTTACCATCCATGGCCTGGCAGTCTTTATTCTCCCCGTGTCCCTGTGGGGAAGGGATGGGTGCTTGCTCCACTCTGCAGATTTGCAGAGAAGTAGTGCTTAAAGCCAGACAGGAACTTTGCATCACCCAGCCTAACACAGGCCGGGACATTTCACTGCTCACCTCAATTCTTTGTGCATGACTGATACCATCCTTCCTCATAGCATCCCATCCCACCACCAAGCCCTGGAGGCTCCCTGGAGAGCTTGATGCTTTTGGTTAAACCTCCTGGAAATCTGTTTAATTTCAAATCAATGCCTATCTAATTGAAAAAGTGTTAAATATAAACGGGAAATGATGGACGGTTGCAGGCGGGTTCATGGCAATGTGCCAGGAGAAGTGTGGGCCCACTGGCAGAATTACCCTCCCAGCAGGGAGGCTGTGGTGGGCTGGGGAATGGTCTCCAGAGGGGTCAGAAGAGCCAATACGTGACCCTCACTGTAATAATCACTCTGGAAACACACCCCAAACAAACCCCCAAGTCTATGGGAGGGACTTCTCTCGGCAGACCAGGCAAAGTGCTGTTGGTGGGACCAGTGTTTTTCTTGCCTGGGCTTCAGCACGCTCATGGGCTTTGGTTCCAGCAGTCTTCTTCAAGCATTTCTGCATTGCTCTGGCTTCGTGGAAGCTTTTTCAGCTTTGTCATTTTGACATTTCTCCTTTGCTGGGTTTGCCAGGCAGAGGTGACACAACATGCTCTAGTCGAGCTCCCAGCACTGTCTCTGCACAAAGCAGCCCCCAGGCACCCGTCTAGGCCGCAGCAGTGTTTGTCAAACTTGCAGTTTTTTCCCTCAGCTTTTATCCAAAGCAGATGTTAAGCTGGGCCCTTGGAGATATTCACTCCACTGTTTTGGGAAAAAAAATCCCTTTCTCCGAAGTGGGTGATCATTGTGGAGCTGTACAAAGGCATTGGGGTGTTTGTGTCATCCTCTCGCAGCAGTTTTGGGGACAAGGTTACCTCACACCCTCCCAGCTCTCACTAAGTGTCCGTGTGGGGGAACTAGTTGCTGCCACCTTTAATGGATAAGCCAAGGGCTGTTTAACCTTTGATGACTGAGCAGATCTGGGAAATAAATTGAACGATCTTAAACACAACAAATTACATGGTCAAAAAGAAGCAGAATGCGATGGCAGGTCCATTGAGCTGCTGAAATTGAGGGGCGAGGGGCCAGAACGTGACACTCTCTCCTCCATCCAGATAAAAGGCTGTCCATCAGAACGGGAGTTTGGGGTGGGGTGATCACAGATGGCACATCTGTGTCAGGAGCCAGGCTCATCAATTACCATTGACGGGCTGTCACCGGCGAGATATTCCCCTCGACACAGAATCAGATAATGCTGAGTCAAAACCATGTCCTTCAGGAGACTTCAAAGGCCTCCACTTCCTGCCCGATGCTATCGCTGTTATGAGCAGCTGGAAGTGTGAGATGCAGTGAGAAAGCACCAGCTCCCCTGGGTTCAGTGCCTGGCTTGGCCACCGATTTGCTGGATGCCCTTGGAAAAGCCAATTAAGTTTTGCTGCCTTGGATTTCTCAGTTGTAAAATCCAGAGCTGTATTCTAGCATAATTAACTCATGATCTGACCGCAGTTTTGGGCACGCGGTTTGTAAGAGGGAGGCATGATGGTTAAAAAAAAAATCAGGATTTGAAAGTATTAATAGATTTTTAGGGCCTGAAGCAATGACTGTGCTAATTTATTTATACAGCATTTGCTAACCAGACCGCAGAACCTCTTCCAGCAGTATCTACACTGCCTGCCTCTGCATCTAAAGAGATGCTAAGTCTTGACTTAGACATCTCAAGTGACAGAGACTTCATCACACCTGCAGGTCTGCTGTTGAAATGCTTATTTACCTGCCCCTCTAACACACACCACATTGCCAGTCTGAGCATACCCAGGATCAACTCCCACTGTGATGGGATTAAAGAGCTGAAAATGTGAGCAATCTCTAGCCCAAGTGGAAGGCTGTAGACTGCGACTGAGCGAGCTCTTTGCATTCTGGTGGATAAGCTGAATAGAGTAGGGTTTAAGCCACTCACAATAAGGAAGGTTTTCAAGGTCTTAAATCATTCTGGGAACTCTCTCCAATTTTCTCAGCACCTGTCCTTGAGTTTTAGACGCCCAAACTGAAGAAAGAACCAAACTAATCTCACTGACATTTCATTTAGATGTAGCATCTCTGCACTACTTTTAATCTCTTTCCTTATTCATTCATGGCTCATATTTGTCCCTTTAGCTACAGCTTTGTGCTGAGAGTTCGTGTTTGAATGGTTTTCTGCCGTGATGCCCTATTTCTATTCCAACAGAGTTTATGAACGCTCTCAGAATATCTGTTTTACAACCTGAGCAATGTTTAGACATAAAGATAGGATGAATAACTTGATATTTTGATCTAAGGTAATGTAACATGTACCCCAAAGTCTGAGCTGGAGAGAGGGAGTCAAATTCACAGCTGGAGTTGTTCAACCAAGACTTGAAAGGATACCCTGGATGGAGACTGGAATTAAATTTCAAGGTGGGGTTTGCTGTTGGAGCACATCAAATCTAGCATTAAGCTTATGAAATGTGCTTTTTAATTTTTTCTTCACTGTGGCTTTGAGCAAGAACCAGCTCAGGGAATTGCAGCCAAAATGCTGCAGACATTTGTTCTAAACTTGTATTGCTGAAATGGAAACTTAAGGATCCCTGACCTGAGAGAGTAAACCAAAATATAGTCAGGGGCAGATGAGTTTGGGATACCCAGAGAGGAGAGAAGATGGACAGGGAGAACTGAGTTTCACTGGTGTGTGTGCTGCATCTGTTCTTTGCTGGCATCCTATTTAAATAGAAAGCCTTTGCAAGTTGCTGTGGGACCACAAATGACCTCCTGTACATCCAGTCAGGACCCATCTCAAGTGCATGTCTGTGGGGCCACAACATAAGAAATTACCAAAAATCTCTCTGTCACCAGGCTTTGGAAGTAAGTTAGAAATAAAATGTGTCCATTAAAAATCAATTTAAGAAACCCTGCTGCTTCAACATGATAAAGAAATTATGGCTCCAAGGAGCATCCATCAACAAAGCTGTTGTCTGTGGAGGAAGACAGAAATCTGGAGAAGGAATGCAAGAAAGATGCAGGACAGTGGAAGAACAGATTGAGGAATGGTCTCTGGGAAAAAATTCTGTGGGAAGTGAAGGGTTTTGGTAGGTAAAAGAAGAGGGGTTCACTAAACAGAATGTGAACGGTAAGAACCTAAAATGCCAGGACTTGATCTAATTAAAAAAAAAAAAATAAAAAGAAGAGATATGACAGAGTGGTAGCGATGCTTGCAGAGAAATCTGGAGTTGAAAACTGCTTGCTTACATGAATAGCTAATTCCAGTTAATAAATCCAAGTTAAGAATTCCATTTTCTTGTCAAGTGGATATATCAGGCTAAGTAGTATGGACAGTGAGGAAAGAGAGTGGGCAGAAAATAAAAAAACAAGACAGCATACTCTGAGTGTGAGGTGTCAGATGGATAGAATAGAGGCTACACCAAAGAAACAACACATTTGAGTATTTGCTTTTGAAGTGAATAAATGGGAAACTGGGGGAATGGAGAAATAGAGATGAGAACTGTCCAAATGAAATGATGGCTGAAAATGAGGAACTGAAACCAGTGGAAACGGAAGCTGAAGGGAATTGGGACAAAATCCCATTTGACAAACAGGGAAAGACAGAGTGCTGGCAGAGGTGGAAGGGAGAATTGTTGGCAAGGGTGAAAGGGAAGTTCCTCTGCAAAATCTTCTACTAAAAAATCACGATCAAAGATACAATGAAAGATTCTGACCTCTGGGAAAGTCCATGAGGAGCTTCATACAGAGTTTCAGCTGCTGTGTTACATAAACAAACATCTTCTGGGAGGTTTTGTATTGTATATTTGTATCAGCTGGGACAGAGCTAGAGAGAGCAGGAGGCAGGGCCATGATTTACTGTGTCATACATTAATAGTATCAAATTATGGCTCTGTGGTTATTGGGGTATATGGTGGAGTGTGTTTTACTCCCGGCAATAAATGTAGTGTTTGCCTTGGGATGTCAATCAATAAACTATCTGCCTTAATTGGTATCGATTTATTCATTCATTAGAACACTCTACAGTGAAAACCAACAATCCTGCACCGTCACAGCCCCTGCAGCAACAGAGCTCTCGCCAAATCCATTTTGCAGAGCAAAACTCAAGATGGGGAGAAACCTCTGTGAAACTTGCCGTGACTCCAGCTCTCCCCTGGGACACCAAGGGGCTGCCCTCCATCACTTCTGATTGCTACAGACAAGGGACTCATGTTCAATTTTGCCTCTTCCATGATCCGCTGCTGAATGGGAAGAGAAAACCTCTCTCTCCTTTCTTTCTACCTCAATTCAGCAGTGAAGAACAAAGCTTTCCTTAAGTGGAGGTGTAAACCTGGATAACCTGTGGGTTCCGAGGCGTTCGCAGCCTGCAGAGATTCTCAGCAGTGCAGTGATTGGCTTTGTTTAATAATGGTGACAGAAGCTCCTCATCCTGCCAAAGCAGCCCTAAAACCTGCCCTGCACACAGGGCTGGGTGGCAGGGGCAGTGCTGGGGGGCTCACAGGCTCTCCCAAAAGACGCCTGGAGTCTGCTGTGCTGTCTGTACAAGGCGAGCGGGTTTCATGCTACTCTTGGCTCAGTGGGATGCTGCCACCGTAACAACATCTCTCTTTTACCTGGGAGGAGGCAAAACACTCGAGTCAAAAGATAACTTTGACACGGCTCAGAAGCTGCTCCAGAGGGGCAGAGGGGATGCAGCAGGGCATCCAGCCCGGAGAGCACAGGCTCAGGATGGGGTGGGGACTGGTTGCTCCACGGATGGCTCACTGTCTTTTAAGTTAAAAAATGGTGACTGAAAAGCAGGAACTGTGAAATCAGTGGAAAGGTAACAGGGACAATAGCCCGTATGACAGCTCTGAAAGAAAAGGGGACTGATGGCAGAGTGGAGAGGGAGAATGGTTTCCAAGGGTTTTAGTTATAATGAATACATAAATAAATCTGGGTTTTGCTAATTCCATACTTTAAACAGTGCTCAGGATACCAGGCAGTCCCAGAACTTATGGCATGATACAGAAAGAGGAACCTCTTTCCCTGCCTCGCTGGTACCCTGAGTCATGCTTTGTGCTTTGTTCTGGGGATGCCTCTCCCAGACAGGAGTGTATGTGCTGGCAATTAGAGTTAGCACAGACAATTACACTTCTGGGGTTTGTGTCTCGTCTCACCTCATCTGAGCAAGTGAATTAATCTCCCTGCATCTCAGTATCTCTGCCTGTAAAACAGATAATCACGTGGGCACCACCCAGCGTGGCTTAATCGAAGTGCTGGCATCTCCCCTGGCCGCAGAGGTACCGTGGATTCTTTATCTGAAGCCAAGTAAAACGCTGCTGTCAGACGGGTCACTATACCTGCCAAACCAGCGGCAGCCCCTGCCCACCCCTGGGATCTGCTGGGTCACCTCCCAGGACCTCCCGCCTGCTGCAGCTCTGAGCCATGGGAGACCCTGCTAAAAATAGCAGTTCTGGCACTTCCTCTCTGGATGCTGCTGTTCAGCTATTTTTCTTTCTTAAAGAGCTGATTTTACTGACATTTCTTTTGGGGGGGGGAAAAAAAAGAGGAAGGGAGAGAAAGAAATCATTCAATTAGGGATGAAAATAATGGTCCCATTAGGCGGTGGCTGCTGGAACAGGCAGGAGGGAGGTGAACTGCAAAGTTCTCGAGCTGGGAGGGAGGGTGTGTGGGGTGTGAGGGGCTCCCTTGCAGAAAGTGCCAGCGCGATGTGAGAAGAGCAAGGCCACGAAGGGAAACCGCCCAGAGTGATGACGGAGCTTGCCCAGGCTTGTGCACCACAGATAGGAACTGTATCCACCTCTCCTGGGAGGACAGACCACCCCAGATCAGAAAAACCTCTCCACAGCTCCCCCACCCACACTGTTATTCCTCACAAGGGTACAGAGCATTACTCTGAGCCTCTTGAGCAGTGAAAAGCGACCCAGTTAGGTCCCAGGATGAAAATTTATCAAGTAAACAACTTTTCTACTGAGGAAATTGCCGCAGACATGCCATATCTCTTCACGAGGAGATGTCCATTAGTGCTAAATGTGCTGGTGGCCCTGGCCGTGGAGACACCAGCCTGTTCGGAGTGGGATGGACGAACTTAATCCGGTTTCAGTCACACTATCAAACAGATAGTGGCTGTTAATTACTTTAGTCACTAATTCTCTGTATCACAGTATAACCCAAGACCCTGAGGGGATAAGTTTTGTATCCCATTATCATGTCCCTTGCATCAACCAGTGACTCCAAAGATAAACATGTTTAAATTAATAGCAATTTCTATGTGCTTTGTGACAATTCTCTTTCCAGCATACGGTCTTTACACGCTCTCTATTTTTATGCAGAAAATGTATTGTGTTAAAGCTGGGAGAGCTTCTTATTGGGTATTTTTGGTATGCAATGAGTGCTTTTCTGGCATTAGTCCATCTAATGCCCACTTGGATTTTAAGGAGAGACTAAATGGCTCTGACATGAGCAGAGGAGGGTGAGCAAATGGAAGAAAGCATAATTGGAGCAGATGAACTTTTCAAGACTCAAAGAGGACTGTAAGAAGAACCACTTCAGAATCTGGAGAATCTCCACATTTCCCAACAACAACATACTCCAAGAAAAAGGCAGTAGGTCTGCAGCTAGTGGTGGGTACACAAACAGCACATGGGGGCTGTGTCAGGCTGGAGCCCTTCTCTGGAAAATCCTTGGTGCTCTCAGCAGACATCTCGTTCCACACAATACATCAGCCGTCCTCCCAAGAGCTCAAATGTTCTTTGGAAAGCCATAGTTTCGTTTACGGAAATCAATTTCTTTTCATGATTTGTGGTTTAGGGGTGGGGAAATGTTGGTTTACTATAAAATAATAATAAAAAATGCCTGAATTCCCACCTCTTCTTATTTTCTCATCCAGTTCCTGTTAGTCTGTGCTCATGCATCTTAAGGCAAAATAGGAAGGGTTCTTTTGGGTGGAGTTTGGCTTTTTATGATGCAACCCCAAAACAGCATTCGGAAATCAGGTGCTGACGTGTCTGAATGGGTGCACTGAGCCTTCAGAACAATTTTTGTAACAGGCAGACAGGTGAAAGGGAGAAATCACAGGAGGATTCAGACGTCTCATAAAATGCAAGAACCAACCTGAGAGCTCACATGGTGCTGAAACAGATGGCTTTTTGAGAGGTAATCTGTTTTCTCAATTTGGTGCTGTGGAAGGCACATAAACATTTCCTAAGGAGAAGATGACTCCTTGTCTTTTGAAAAAAGGCACCTGCCCTCCATGCAGCCGCTATGTGAACAAGGACAAAGAGAGAGAAAAATGAAAACAAAGCAAAAAAATTATACAAAAATCATGTTGAGTTTTTCAAGTCTTTGTTGGAAAAAGGATGTAGAGAGGGTGAATATTCCTAATTATTATCTGAGCAGCATTCACAGACAGTAGCTTTGGGGAAGCCTGTGGCGGGTTAAGAGAGCACATCAGCAAGCGCACACAAATGAGAAGGTACCTGCTCAGAGGAAAACAATGCATAAAACATCCTGCTTATGCAAATGTATGATGATGACATTACCAGGTGCTGATTAGAAAATAAATCTGATTTGCTTAGGGACCTTTTTTTTGAACAATCCACTGTTTTTAAAAGGTGCCTGGTGGCTGTAACCTTGGTTCATTCCTCCATATTTGGCTGTCCCCTGAGGTGAGGTCCAGTCATCTGGAAATCAGCAGAGCAGGGAAGGCTCTTGCTTTCAGTGTGTCCTGCAAGTGAGGCTCCGGCATGGCTGATGAACAGGCCAGGGTGGGTTTTGTGCTTGACCCAGGGGAAATGGCTCTTTCTGCACCCTGTAATCTGTGTTCCTGCCCCTAAGGATGCTCACATGTACATCAATTCCTCTCCAGCCTTGCCCTGGGCCTCTAGTCATGCAGCAGAGGGATAAATACTGAAACAACTTATAGAGTAGGTTGGTTAGAAGCTCACTTCTCAATGTGTTTACAAAGGTTTAGAACTCTCCTGCTTTCGCTGCAGGGCTGGAGACATCAGGACATGGCAGGAATGCTCCATCCGTATCGGCTGCCGTGGTCCCGGACACCAAAGAGCAGCACTGTGTCCTTTGATGGAGTTCATTGCTAGCAAGATTTTTCTGATAAACACTGGCCATTAGCACATCCTGCAAGTGCCTTTTCTAAGCCCATCTCTTCTTGGCACCTATGACCTGCAGAGACTGGTTCCTAGCTCCACAAATTGGCACCAGATCATAATAACAGATGGCCCCGAGTACATGAGTGCCAGGACTCATTATGCACTCTTTTTTTTTTTTTTTTTTTTAAGAGCTGTCTATGGACTCTGTCCAAGTATGTGGCAACATCTCTCACATCTGGGATCATGGTGATAGCTCCTTTCTTGTATAACAAAGGTGCGTCTCATCTGTGATGTGCTCCACAGTCCTCACACTTGAAGGGAGAGAAGCATCTGCCTGGTTGGAGTAAACAGCTGTGCATTCCTTTCGGGTAGCCCGGAGTGAGCTGCTGGCAGCCACAACAAAATGCAGCTACTGGGATCCATCCAGTCCTCAGTAGGTCTTCCCAGCCAAAGACAACCTCAAATGCTCCCTCAGCTGATATTCCTGTGGCAGCCGCAGCACAGGGAAAACGGGGCACGGAGTAGGAATTTTCTGGCAAACAGCAGCAGGTGCCTGACAAAGGAAAGGGCAAATGGAGCCTGGAGTCTCCTTCCCTGATGATGCTCAAAAGCTGCGTGGACACAATCCTGAGTGAGGTGCTCTCAGGGCCCTGCTTGAGCAGGGAGGTAGGACCAGATGACCTCCAGGTCCCTTCCAACCTTACCCATCCCGTGAATTTGTGATTTTACTGCTCAGGGTGCGTTGCTGGAGCTGCCTCCACTGCAGAGCTGGTCAGGGAACTTCTTCGAGGTGGCAGCTAAAGGGCACAGGCACCACAGCTACATCCTGCTCCAACAGGCACTGGGTTTGGAACTTTTAGCTTAATTTGCAAAACTTCAGGTCTGTGTTATTACCCTGATGGAGAAAGACTCATCCCTTTGTCTTCCTGAAGATCATCACGACTCTGCTGCCTCCCCTTTGTGTCAACCTCAATTTTTTTTCCTTGGGAAAAATATGTTGTGCACTGATCTGTCAGTCACTTCTTCGGGGATATGGAATCTATAAAAAAGAAAAGCCTGGTTTTAAATGACATGTCACAGTAAACTGCCTCATTACCTCCAAAGTGAGATGAAATGCATTCTCTCTATGTATTATTTTCCCCCCTACTTCTCAGTATTATTCTTCATTCATGGGAATGATGTTTAGCCTGGAAGATTATAGACTGGTCATAACCAAAGAAAAGGAGAGAAAGATTTACTCCAATCATGTCAAAGGACCTCAGTGAGTATTAACTGATAAAGCACACACAGGTCTCAGCACCCCCTCACAGCCCGCCTGTGAATTTATCCAGCTTGATAAATGGGAGCAGTTTACAGAGCAGGCAGAAATTGATACGGGAGAGGTTTCTATCTGGAATGCTCTGTTTAAATTACTGGATGCTTATCTGTGAGTAATTCCCTTGCATATGCAAACTGTCCAGACACTTAGAGCCTATGGCAAAGACATTAGATAACCTTCGATTCACAATTGCTGGGGGCAATCTTCAAGCTAAATAAATCTCTTTCAGACCCAAATGATATATCTGTTTGCAAGCACCACAAGTGCTGGTCTAGAAGTGGATACTTCGGCTATAATTTTTGAGCTGTCCTTCCTTTTTTTTTGTGCCTGCAATTTATATCTGCACTTTATGTAACTTAGCAGCCTGCTACTCCTGCCTTGCCTATTTTATCAATCAGGTTTCTAATGTCCCTATCCACGTGTCTGTCAGGTAGATGGACAGTCAAAAATACAATTTTTAATCTTTCCCTTTCTTGCCATACATTCTCCATTGAGGCCACAAACCACCCCAAGCACCTTCCTTTATTTGCCTGTTTGGTAATTTTGCCCACAGCTCTTCCTTGCTACAAACTTATGTGCTGAGCTGAAAAGGAAATATTTTTCCACTGAGCTTTGCAGTCTTGAGATCAGAATTCAACTGAGCAAAAAGCGAGGTCAGGATGCAGGCAGGGTAAAAATCAAGCAGTCAGTACATAAAGACAAGAGCATTTTCAGCACTCAGACAGGTGAGTGACAAATATCATCCTTTCCTGATATAACTCCCCCACCCCACCTTAATACAGACATTGCATAGTGTTTGTTTGGCATCAGCCGAATTTACAGCTCTATTTTCTAGAAATAAAATCACTATCTCTCCCTGAAAGTCAAAGCAGATTTTTTCTTCCCCCAAAGGAATTGCATTGGCACTCTCAGCCCATCTCGCAGCCCAGTGCCAACCAAGTGTAAATGAACCAGCAGGAGCAAGTTCATCGCACTAAGAGGAAACTTCAGGCTGCTGGCAACGTACAGCAGCAGATGGGTGGAAGCTGCTACTTCTCCAGCCACCAAGAGCCAAGCCAGGGATGCCCATCCAGTTGTGACCCAGCTCCTGAGCCATGGAAAGTTTCTGCCTTGCTGTGGGGGTGAACTGGAGCTGTGACCAGCATGTGGCCAAAAGCCATGGTGTGCTGGGGCATGAGTCACACATGGAACTGCTGTCCCTGCCTGGAGAGACACAGCCCTCCATGGAGGACAAGCACAAGGCTCAGGGGGTCCCAGCTGCTGCCTTTGGTTTAAATCTGCTGCTACACTTCAGTCAAAACCGTCACCTTCAGGCTGAGCTGCAATAAGTTGAACAAAATGGTTCTGCACCAGCTTCCTCATCCCAGCCACGAAATAAACTGGAAATTATTAAAACCTTAGGACACTCTTCACCCAGCATTATTCTTTGCTCTAACTTTTGCTGCCTAACAAGCTGTGCTGCTAAGTGCAGTTTCCCCTGGCAGTTATCAGTGAAGCTGGCTCTGTTTGTGTGCTGGATTTGTATTTCTCAGCTCTGGAAGAGGTGCTGATCCCATGCCTCACTCTTGGCATCGCCAGGGTCCCTGGCAGAAAGCTCTGCACAGATCCTTCCACAGGGAAATACTTCATTAATCAAGAGCTGTCAGACCTTCTCACTGTTTTTATTCCTCCACATGATAGTCAAACATGTCATTTTTGCTCCTGAAAGGCGTTGCCTGCGATCCTGCATGGCACAACTGCATCACACAGGCCCCGGCAGTGGCAGAGGGTCTGGAGCTCAGCCTGTACCTTTGGGGAAGGGAGCAGTTCTTCCTGACATGCAGCCAGGATCTCGTACAGATGCAGAGACAGAGCTTGTCTTCTGACAATCTTCTTCCACCTTGTGGGTTTAACAGCCAGCAACAGCCCATCCGTGCTGGTCAGAGCCCCTGCGAATGCTGCAAGCTGTGGCACCATCTCAGGCTCGGCTGCCCTCTCTCCCAAAGCCAAAATTACCCCTGCTTTTCCTCAATTTTCTGTGCGAAAGCAGCGCTCAGCAGCTGTCCAGAGCTGCAAGGTGCAGCTAAATATCTGGAGTCCCTACAACCAGGGGTATCCCACTCCCAGAATGGGGGTATCCCAAGGTTTTATATGGAGGCAAAGCAACTCTCTCACGTTCAATGGCATCCCTGGTATTTCGCAAGCTTTTTTTGGCTGCCACTGCACATTGAGCTAATGATATTGGAGAACTGTCAGAACTGAACCCAGCTATGCCCAGTCCAAGCTCAGCACGTGCAGAGATGGCCCAGATTGCCTCTCCCCACATTCACTACGGTCAGTTACACTGATGCTCAGATTTACCTATTCACACAGATTTCTGAAATCCTTCGGAGGTTCCCCACTATTAGGATGACATTTGACTGCCTAGAAGACCTGAACTCCTTCCCCTCATTCCAGCTGTGTTGAGAGCAAAGGCACAGCTGGAGGGATGAGCAGTTGGGATGGGTATTGGAGAAGCTCAGCCCACCTTGGCCTCTTGCCCACCAGTTCTTGCTCCTAAGAGCCCGAAGGCAGATTTTTACACCACAGTTACTTTTTTTCATAAAAAGCTGATGTCATTGATTATTAAAGGTCAGTGAGAGGAATAAATATCTTTGCATTTGTCTCTTTAGCTGAAATCTGGGAGCTACTGCCCATCTGCCAGGGTAGTGCTGGAGATAAGCCCAAAGTCCAAACTCAGCAGCAAGCTACAACTCCTCTAGATCTGGCCAGAGCAAATAACAGCTCTTGCCACTGCTATGTGCCTGTGATTTGGGTCAAATAAACCTTCTGCTACATGCTTGCAACAATTTGCACAAATTTCTTTAGACCCAGGGCCCAACAAGTGCTCTGTGCAGAAGGGAGATGGGCACAACTTTCTTTCTCTGTCTCAGCAGAAACACTCACGTCTCCATCTCGCAGGAGAGAAAACCTAGATGCTATTTTTTCCTCCTCACGGCTTCTTGCAACAAGGACTCTCCCTACTACCTTTCCCAGAGGGGAGAAGAGTTGCCTTCATTTCTAAATTTAGATTTAATGAGTGCAAAATGAATAAGGCAGCAGGGGAACCTAATCTGGTTAGCAGAGCAGCAGCAGAAAGCACAAGATGCTTGGGTACAGTGTCGGGTTGTGATTTCCCGTGCTGAATCCACAGGAGCACTGGTTTTGTGGATAAACAGTTGGGTGTGAATTCTGCAGGCAGTCCTTACTGCTGGTGATGAGAGCGGAGCTGAATTTGGCCCTGGGCAAACAAACCTTCCTGCTGATCCTGCTGCCTGGATGCTGTTTATGGAGGGAGAAATAGCACAGGCTGGAATATATAAAGTTGTGTGTAAAATCAGCCCCTTGGCACAGCTTGCGGATGTGCTTGGCTCCTCACAGGCACCTTCTGGCTGTCCCTGCCATCGTCCTGCCCTCAGGTCTGGGAGGGCCTGGGGTGCCTCTCTCCTCCAGTCCTGGAGCACTACAGAGCTCTGCTCATTCACTGATTTAAAACAAAATTATTTGCTGCATTCATTCAACTCCAAGATCCCAAAACAAACTATCAGCACACCTCAGTTTTGCTCCAGATCTGATTCTCCAAGTTCCTTTCTGATACCCCTCACTCCTGACTTGCCTTATCCTTGTTATCCTTCCCATCCCTCATAGCCCAAAAGGAGAGTGCTGCTGTGCTCAGCTCTCCTGCATGGCTGTACTGATCTGCAGAGTATCTGAATGGGTAGGATGCCCTGACTTCTTCAGCTGGGGTTTAGGAGTCTCAGAAAATGTTTCCTCCAAGAACTCAAACATTACAATCCCAAATTCCTTCTTGGGGGTCATTCTTGCGGAGTAGCTCCATGAGGAAAAAAAAAAATTTTTTGCCACCATTGTAACCAAAGTAGCTTCACTGCCCAAAAGTACAAAGAAGGATGTGTACACAGATAAAATATTCAGATTCCACTGCAGGGCATTTTAAGGCAGAATCTGGCACTTTGCACAAATGGCAGAGGATGGCTCATGATTTTAAATGATCAAGGCACTTGCTTTGGTCTCATGTGAAAGCCGAAACAATCTTCAAAAACCATAAATTCTGCTAATCCTGTGCTGATGCCACCACACTCTGTGGTGTCCTGGGGCTTCCTTGGAGGCCTGTGGACCAGAGACACATAAAGGATGCACAGACTGAATTTCAAAAGCATCTCTGCTCCCACAATTTCAAGTGAAGTCATCTGAGGAGACTGCAATGCTCCAATCCTTTCCTAATTAGATCAGCAGTCTTATCACCTCCTGAGAGGGCTTGGTATATCCTCTGGCTTTTAAAGGAATTCTATATCAAAAGCAGAGATCCAAAAAATTGGAGCCTCCTCAAATACAGAAAGAAATGTAAAGAAAATAAAGAGCTTCCCCCATCACAATTTTGAATAATGACAGCTGGAGAAATAACACTTGTTTGTAAATAACCCATGACCCATTTTATCCAAAGGGATCTTGGTAGCAAATTAATCAATACTTTTCTCTAGACACAGAGGGCATTAATAACATGCTTGGTCAGTTTTCTTACTTTAATTTTAACTTTTTTCAAGGCTGTGACCACACATTCCCAGAAGAATAAATAGATAACATTATCTTTAATTTCTCACTAATTTACAATGGGCTCATTTTCAGGGGATGGAGAAGGTATAATTTATTTTTATACACACTTTATTTCAGGGGATGAATGCAAACAGCACCATCAATTACTCAATCAAGCATGGAGGCAGCAAATCAGCTGGGTATGAGCAAACTGCTCATATGAGCATGAGGGTCAATTATCCCTCTGTATAAGATATTTCTGCAGTATATAAATTAATACAAAAGGATGGATTTGTGTTTCAGTGCTCTCACATTGCCTGGTGTCACAGAGATATTGCATGCTTATTTGTCATTGTGGGGATGAGGGTTCCTTTGTACCAGTGGGTGTAAAGATGACCCTGGATCTGTGTCTTTGTAGCATTTGCAGGGTGAGCTGATAGGACAAGGGAAGGGTACCTGAGAAAAAGGAATTTTTATTACTCCAGTTTTATGGATGAAGAGTGAAGGTCTAAGGCAACAAGGCCAGGTGGAAGCATGTAAAGGACTGAGAGGTGAGTCCTGTGCTCCAGTCAGTGTGTGTCTTCTCGAGAAGCTCCACACCTCAGAAATTCAGCGAGCAGCTGCAAAACTGCAGCTTTGCCCTCTCCACCTCCAACAAAATGAACAGGATTAGAGATGCTCAGAGATAACAGGTGGCCCAGAGGTCACCAGGGAGCCAAACCCTCACATCTATAAACCCTATGGGTGAGACCTGGACAAGCCAAAATGAGCAAACAATGGTGAAGTGTTTGTGAAGATTTATATAAATGATGCTTGAGTGTTTTCCTTGGGGATATTCCTGCCCTTTGCCATGAATCTTCATACAAATGATATTTTTGTGTGCAAGACCGATTGTACAAAGGAAAATGCTCAGAAATATGCATTTGAGTGAGGTTTCACTACAAAGAAATCTTTGTGGTGTATAAAAGTTTCAGTCCCTCAAAGAGTGGATTGAAGAAATACAATCTAGGTAATACATTTTGCAAACCAGAAAATAGCAGCAAAAGGCTGGCAAACAGCCAGGTGCCATAGAAATGAACTCAAGGACTGAGATACATCACAGACTGTGTTTGAATAAGGAATGCTGCCATAAAAAACAAGCCTGTTCATTCATGAATAATACAGAACCAAGGGACAGGTCTGAATTTGTCATGTAAATTATTTACTGTAACTATGAAATGGCCACCTGTCTGGACTTGTTGCAGCATTTGAAACACAGCCCATTACATAAAAAAAAAAGGAAAAGATAAAGTTGGTTAAGATGAAGAGGAACTTCTTTGGTCCTGTGGAGTAGCTCACTCCTGCCCTCATGCACTGAGGTGTGACTGGGGGTGGGATGTAGTAAGGCACAAAGAGTTTTGCATGGCACTGAATGATATTATTTCTGTATGAACACTATCCCCTGCCCAGACCTCTCCCCAGATCAGGTCCCTGCTTTTTCCCAGTTACGTAATCAAACCCGGCCCTCATCAGCTCCCCTGCACCTCTCGGGTGATAAAAAACCCACAGAAAACCCCCCTCGGGGGGGCTCTTTCCTGTCGGTGATGATCCAATAAACACCTCCAAGAATCCTGCCCAGGAGAGAGCGTCCGGAAGTCCTTTGTCTTTGTTCTTATAACTCCCTGTTCCCCCGGGGTTCGCAGCTAGCCGGATCCAGAGCCCTCGGGAACGGAGGCAGTTATAGTGGGACCTCCACTGGGCTGAGCTGTCCTTGTTATTAAGCTGGGGAACATCTTCAGGGGGACTTTTCACTTTGCTCTGCTGGTGAGGTCAGTGACGAGTTTGCCCATGGGGCCCAAGTTTGGGGCCAGGCCACCAAAGGGACCCCAAGGTATCCTAGACCCCTGAAGCCACCAGCAAGATGGTGCCAGGAGGCAGTGGCATGATTCATCTTTACAGAGGAGTTTGGGTTTCAGCTTAGTGAGATTGTAACACTTAATACAGAACAGTTACGAACTCGGGACAGAGATGTCTTGATTTGCAGAGGCACATCCTCAGTGGGATGGAGACCCAGCTGCCACAGCCAGTCTGACCCAAAGCTGATGAGACAGCAGCTCTTAAAAACACAGCACCTTCAGGCCCAGCAGTAGCAGTTGTTAAAGATGGAATAAAATCTGCACTGTAAGAAGTCTAAAAGACATTGCTCTGGGTTCTGGATACACCCTTCCACACCTCCCCCATCCTGTTCCCACCATCTCACCTCAGTCAGCTCCTGCACGGTGACAGGCAGCTCTGTGCAACCTGAGCTGGAAGACAGCTGAGCTGCTCTGGATCTCAGTGTGGTCTTTTGTTTCTTGGTTTTCTTTTCCTTTTTTTTTTTTTTT